>CAUYRH010168430.1:0-39209 GCA_963574655.1 Perodicticus potto
ATGTTCTCACATAGTAATGAGAAAGTCTCTTGAATGTTATCGCAATCAGGTTGATGAAAATATCTCCGATTGTATCTGAAGCCCACACACTGTACCCCATGATTGAATTATTGTACACAGCTATGATTCAATAAAAAAAAAGAAAGAAAGAAAGAAAGAAAGATTATTCACCTGTGTATTTACTGTCTTTCCTAGTCCACTCAAATGCCTGCTCCATCAACAAAGGCTCTTTGACTATCTTCATCCCTAAAATGCTGCCTGACTTATGGTGGATATCCTATATGATTTCAGTGAATGAATCGATGCACCAACCGTCTCCCTGAAGGGATCTGCCTGAATTACCTTCTGTTCAGTGATATGGGGAGCACAATTGTTTTCATTTGTGTGTGTGTGTTGCATTTCTTTCCTCCTCTTTCCTCCACTGTAACTTGGACCATTTCCTTCCTGGTGGATGAGAGCTCCTCCAGACACATAGCAGGGTCATGATAAAGTAAAAAAGAAAAAAACTTTTAACTTTTTTCTAATTTCTTTGAAAAGAAATGTCCTTTTCACCTGATAGTCATCCTCATGTTTCCTCTCTTGCCATCAGAGAGGGAAGACCAGAGCAATCCAGATAAGAAAAGGAACCACCAGGTCTGCTTGTAATCTAGGCCTTAAACTAGGCACCAAATGCACCTTTGAGGTGACAGTCACACACATTCCCCAGAATAAGATACTCTATCAAGCGTAGAGTACTTGCTGGTCAAGTCCCCAGCAAGTAATGTGATACCCGTGTCACGCCTTGGTTATCCTTCGGATCACAGGTGAAAACAGATGTAAATTATTCTGATCCTTGCAAAATGGAGTCCCCTATCAAAACTAAGCATAAGTGTTACAGACAGGGAAACTGAGGCTCAGAGTGGTGGTGAGACAGGACCCTTGAGCACAGGTCTCCCAACACTGCTCAATCCTCCAACTGCCTGTTTCAATTGCCGTTCACATCACTGAGAATATGAAAAATAAAAGGACTGTATTAAGGCAGCTTGCCATATGAGAGCATGCATTTTGGTTATCTTTTATTATTTAGTTGAGGGATAAATTAAGTGGTTTCTGAGACAAAAGATGTAGACTAGCCTTAACATTCAAACAATAAAAAACCCCCATTACTACCTGGATTCATTTATTTACCATCTTTACTTATTGTGTCTTTCTCCTTCCAGCCAATTTTCTGAAAAAACAAACGTTTTTGTTCTCACTTTATTCAAAATGTCAGTAATCCTAACTCTCAAAGCAATACAACTAGCCATAAATCCGGGGAGAAACATGAAATATTTTTTTATAAACACCTGGGGCTCGTCACCCACAGCTCAGTGGTTATGGCACCAGCCATGTACGCCGGGGCTGGCGGGTTTGAAGCCAGCCCAAGCCTGCTAAAAACAATGCCGACTACAACAAAGAAATAGCAGAGCATTGTGGTGGGCGCCTGTAGTCCCAGCTATGTGGGAGGCTGAGGCAAGAGAATTGCTTGAGCCCAAGAGTTAGAGGTTGCTGTGAGCTGTAACACCATGGCACTCTACTGAGAGTAACATAGTGAGACTCTGTCTCAAATAAATACCTGGCTGGGTCCTCTCATTCATGTCACTTAAAGAGCTATTTGTAGAGCTCTGTCTGCTTTTTAAAATAGTAGGCTCTAATTTAAATGTTATCTTTTCTTCAATTCCACATACCTACTCCTCTATCTGTGGTTCAGCACTTTTAATACTTAGGACAGGATTTATCCCATCTTTCCCCAAAAAACTTCTTTCTTTCTTCCATTTCTGTTTCTCTTCTCTCACACTGTAAGTTTCACTTTTGCACTTTGTGTCCCTTCTAAATTGTTAGTTCTTTAAAAACAAGAACATTATCTTACCTATCTTTTGATCTCCAACAGTGCCTTGTCTACATAAATAAAAGCAATGGTTAATATGCAACAATTAGACCCTCCTGTTCTCCCTACTTGTCTCCAATAATTTAATCGGTTTGTGATAATTAGATTTGCATTGAAAATGGAAATTTAGAAAAACCTTTAGGCTAATAACGGACATTGTCCCATAATGGGACATTAGCTATAACAAGTCCAGGCTAGATCCTAAGAAATTAACCACACACCCTGAGCACTTTTATCTTCAATCCCATCACGTTTAAATGAGTATCTGGTCTTTTGAAATTTTAATTACCTAGAAAAGCTGCTGTTAGTCCTCTAGAGCCTGCTGGGTGAAATTATTACCCCATTTGTTCTGCAAGTACTATCTACTTCTGAGCAGCAGCTTCTCATAACTTTCTCATTTCTCATCGTCAAAAATGGTAAAACCTCTAAAGAGATGACTCAAAGATTGGTCATGAACTGTATCAGTAAATACAACAATCTCATGAGTTTGTCAAGGTGAAAAATTGGCCCCTTATGTGAAACCAAACAGCCTTTTTTCAATCTCATCACTCACTCCAGGAGAGAAAAAGAATGACAGCTTTGTACAAGATGGGCAGACAGGGTCTGGCTTGGGGTTCTGATATAGAGGCTGAAAATTTAAAGGGAGGAATTTAGTTTTGTCGGGAAAAAGTTCTCAACTATCAAAGTTATTTGACACTGGGATGTAACATAAAAAATACCACAATGTTGCATCCATAGTATTTAGGTTTTTAAACCTGGCAGCAAAGAAACAGCATCTTGAAGAGGAGTCCTGTGATTATAGAAATATATTTAAATATAATGAACATGTTCTTAACACCAGGGATTTTCAAAGGTGTTAGCAAGCCATTGGAAAAATGAAAAATATCAAGATATAGGCTTTAATCCAAAACAATCTTTAAAACAAATTCAGTATTCAAAAATGCAATCCCAAATGTAAGTCTCTCTAGAGTCACAACATCAGTTAACAGTTTGTACTTACAGAATACCCGGCACTAAGTAAAACACTCCCGAAATATAATGTGAACCCAGAAAGGCCAGGCACTTTACCAAGAATGAATATTACAAAGAGTCAATCTATCTCCATTTTCAAGTTTGAATTATAAATTGGTTTTAAAGTTGGAATTGTAATACTTTTGGAGGAGACAGTGATCAGAGTTTATAAAACTTTATTTTTCTCATTTTTGCTTGTTTTCGTACCATACATTAACTTTCTCAAAGCCTGTCGTGGTCATTTTTTAACAGGAGGGAAACCACCTCAATTACTTGATGTATCACGAGGGAATTAATCTCACATTCCCTGAGATAGTTGGGCTGTTTCATCCAGTGTTACTGATCTGTTACACAGCTTATACCATAGCGGAAAGACTACTTCAAATGCAAGCGGTAGGCTCAGCACCTGTAGCTCAGCAGCGAGGGCTCCAGCCACATACACTGGAGCTGGCAGGTTCGAATCCAGCCTGGGCCTGCCAAACAACAATGACAACTACAACCAAAAAAATAGCCAGGCATTGTGGTGAGTGCCTGTAGTCCCAGCTACTTGGGAGGCTGAGGCAAGAGAATCACTTAAGCCTGAGAGTTTGAGGTTGCTGTGAGCTGTGACGCCATAGCACTCTACCCAGGATGACAGAGACTCTGTCTCTAAATAATAAAGAAAGCAAGCAGCATGTGAACCTCTTATTATTATTTCAAGTAAATTGTTTCATCAAAAACCTCATAAAGGAGGCGGCTTCCTCAGTTTGTACAGAGGAAAATGCCAGGAATAGATAAGTAAGTCAGCAGAGCACAAATTAACTTTCTTTGTGATGTCATCCACTCACCTACACAGAAGAATCTACCTTTTCACTTCTCTCTCTCCCTCCCTCCCCACTCCCTCTCTGAGCCACAGCTTCCCATCAGGGAGACAGACTAGAGAACAAGTTTTAGTTCACGCTCTCTGAACACCTCCCAGGAGACTGCTCTAACTTTGCGTGTTACGCACTTCAAATGTTATTCAGCGACAGCTGCTGGGCATCATGGTGGGGCAATATTTAAATATTCTGCCTACCAGCTGTGGTTTTTTAAACAGTATCTTTAAAAGTCAGTGGCTGTGTTTGTGACAGACTCTACAAGGCATGGAATATGCACTGAAAAAAAATCATTTTCTCCTCTAGAGGTTTCATAGTTCCAAAAATGACTTTACATCAGTAAGAAAAGTTTGCCTTTCTTCACTCCGTCCCCCATGTATAACTGAGTTAATGAGTGTTCCTGGCTTGCAGCTATCTTTCCAAAGGCAGGCAACAAAATCGGGGAAAACATTCATCAGTGAAACTTGAAGAGAAGCAGCACACGCATTGAAACCTTGATGAGTCGGGGATGACTGCAGTTGAACAAGAGTGGCAGTCTCTGCTGGGGGCCATCGGGATGAGTATCAACAGAAGGTTAGCCCTAATGGCTCTTTCATCATTTTTTGGTCTATAGCTCACAAACTCCTGCCATCAAAAAGTCTAAGGGTTACTATGCAATTGAGCAGGCAATGAATTCTTTTGTAATACACAGTTTTGTAAAGCCCAGGTCTGAGCCTTTTTTTCTTTTTTTTTTTTTTTTAGGTAATTCTGGAAACTACATTTCAAAAATTTAAAAATCTAAATTAAAAATACTATCGCAGAATATACTGGCTCATGTACAGGATTCCCTGAATCCAAATGATCCCGAGGCACAATGCAAATCAGTTAAATGACTATAAAAATGTAAGAAGACAGATTGGTATCGCCATGCTAATAGGGAGAGTGACTCATTCCCCCAGGGCTAACTCGCTCACCTCTGGTCCATATTGTCTCCAAAACCAGCAGCGATGGTAGCAACACGGCAGAAAAGTAGTTTCCCCAGATGAAGGGCTCGAGCTTTGTCACTCATTGTCTAGAACCGCTCTGGCTTTGACATACTCCATTCTGACTATACCACATCTTTCCATTTCTAGATCCATAGTCCCTTCTACATTCCTAGAACGTTTTCAAACCCACTCTGCCTTCATTTCCATTTACCCGTCACTTCTGTTCACACTTTGTCAATATCTCCACCCTGAGCCAGTCTTCTTCCTCCTCACCTAAGTTTCTAACCGTTAATCAATGAGCAACACTGGAACAGGCTAGTAACCACTTCCCCCAATGAAGTATTCATGGCTTAATCCTTTCCACAGCCCCTGTGTAGAACACAGTCCAGCCGACCCAGCAGTTCTGCAGTTCTTCTGCACACTAAGAATATATATTTGCATGTTTACTTTTTCTCAATTTTCGTCTCTGGTTAACAGCTAAAAATAGCACATCTTTCTTTTCTTCCAGAATTCTAACGACCTTGCATATTTGATGTTGGTGGCTAATAAACCCATAATGCTTTCAATCTTTAAAAGTATACACATCTAAGTTTCTTTTGGTTTTCAAAGCACCCTGGAAAGAGGTGACCTTCCCACATGGTTAAGTGAAGATGATATATGCCCACCGTCTGGCAGCTGTGTCTATGAGTGCTCCAAACATCATCACACAGCTAAGAACTCCTGTGCTCCATAACCTCAGATTTCTTAGGAAGATTCAGCTAAACTTTATATTTAAGTGATACCCAAAAAGGTCATAATTTCTCTGCAGGAAGTGGAAATCAAATTTGCAATATAAAGCAGAAAAGGACAGCTGAGTTTTTGCAAAGGCAAGGAAGAAGCAAGCTGTAGAGTGTTGAGTGACACTAAGAAGATTATCTCTGGTTTTTCAATACAGCAGGCAAATGAATATTGCAGATAAACACGCTATCAACTTTATTCTTACAACCCCGACATTGACTTTAATCCTGACCTTGGAATGGCTTCTCCTGACTTCTCCACACATATAAAGGCTTTTGAAATGACATTTTTTTAATTAAAAAAAAAAGATGGAACAATTTATCTAATGATGAACTTTCATTTGGGTATTGACTATGAATCAAGCAACTGAGTACTTTGTATATGCCTTGTGTAATTTAATTCTCACAACACCACAATGAGGTTATTATTGTCCACATTTGACAGATAGGGAAACTGAGTCTCAATGGAGAAACCATGCCTACCCAAGATGAGGGTCTGAGCTCCCAGGCCCTGCTCCCAGATGGCATCCCACTAGTTTGGATTTTTCATTTATCACACTTTCAGTAAGTTAACAGGGCACTTACTGATAATGCTAAAAAAATAAGTATTGATAATTATAAAAATCAGCTACTAAAAATCATTCAGGGCAAAGAACAGCAGGTAATTGATTGCATCTAGTCGGTAAGACAAGGGAAAAGTGAAATTCACAGCCAGGTGGAGCCTCCTCCATAGGAAAAGCAGGCCACTGGCTATGGGATCTCTAAGGAAACCTCAAGGCTTCCTCCACGTAGACAGTAAATATCTTTCTTACCAGTCTTCTTCAGAGCCAGGGGAATCTTCCCTTTAAACCCCTCAGGAGGGTTTTCAAAGACACAAGCATGTTAACTGGGCTGTTATGCTTTCTAGGAACTGGAACGTGTTAATAAAGTGAAGAAACTAATTCCTTCTTTAGACCACTATCATCTCTCTTCAATTAATGGAGATACACATATAGGTATTAAAAGTCCTAAAGTTGTCTGGCACGGTGGCTCATGCCTGTAACCATAGCACCCTGGGAGGCCAAGGTGGGTGGATTGCTTGAGCCCAGGGAGCTTGAGACCAGTCTGAGCAAGAATGAGACACCACCTCTAAAAATGTGTACATATGTACACATATACATATATGTACCCATGTATGTATATATGTATGTACATATATGTTTAATAGATATGTGTATATACATATATGTGTACATATGCATATACAAATACATGTGTGCATATACACGTGTGCACACATATGTACATATACACATGTGTATACGTAAATACATGTATATAGCCAGCACATATTTATATAGATAAATATATCCAGCATTGTGGTACACACCTGTAGTCCCAGCTATTCAGGAGGCTGTGACAAGAGAATCACTTGAGCCCAAGAGTTTGAGATTGCTGTGAGCTATGATGCCACAGCACTCTACCCAGAGTGACAAAGAGAGTCTTTGTCTCAAAAAACAGAATAAAAAAAAGATTCCTAAAACTATTTTGCCAAGGTGACCGTGTGCTTATTCTCGGTTCTTATTGTCTACAGCATTCAACACTGTTGACATCTCCCCCCACTTGAAATAAACCCTTCTTTGGGATACGAAGATATCACACCTCTTCTCTTCTACTTCTCTGCCTCTGTTTCTTCCTTGAGCTTCTCTTCCCTTGTTCATACATCTCAAGCCTCTTCTCACTCTTGTTCCATCCGGGCCACCTCAACCACTCACATGGTTTCATTAACTACATTTATGCAGATAACCCTGAAATCTCTATCTTCTCCTTAGAATTCTACATCCAAGTTCACATGCATATATCAAAGCGTAGACCAGTTCCCTCCAACATCCCACAGACACCTTCAATCCCACCGCTCTCAAAACTCAGTTACCCTTCTCCAACCAGAAACCCTGCTCATCTTCTGAGTGTATCTCAGTAACCTGGGTGCCGGTCGCAGCTAGCTCTCATTATTCCTCATCCCCAGGTCGAATCAACCACCATCCCCTGTGTGTCCTTCATCTTAAATCCTATCCTCACTGTCACTAACCCTCTGCCAGATGCCGTCTTTTCTCCAGACCACTACCCCTAACTGCATCTCAGGGTTATTCATTCTTCCTGGTCCCTCAGTCATCAGTTCCTGGGAAAACCACGACTTACCATCAAAATCGAGTCTTATGATTAAAGGGGGACATTGTTAATGTTTACAGTGGACAATAAGCACCAAGGGGCTCTATCCCGGAACACGTGGCCAGATGACCTCGGCATCAGACTACAGTTAGACATCTTTCTAAAGCACATTGCTCACAAGGTCATGTCTCCACTTACCATGTGTCCACGCCTCCCCTGTTGCCTTCAGGAAGAAGATCCACCTTCCTGACGAGGCTCCTTCTTCTTGGTCTGGCTCTGCTGGCTCTCAGGCCTCCGGGCTCATTCCCTTTATCACCCACACTGCATTTCCACCACACTCTTGATAGCCCCAAATCTACATGCTCATGCTCTGTCTTCCCAGAAGGTTGTTCTCCTACTGCGCTGATATCAAATTTCTACACAGCCTTCAAGTTTCAAGTTAGATGCTATGTCCACAGAAAAGTTTCCTCCAACCCCAAGAGCTTTCTACCACACCCCTCTTGTGTGCTACCAACATCCCTTATACTCATTCCTACCCATGTGGCACCGTATTGCTTAATTTGTATTTACTGACCATGAGATACGCTAATTCCAGAGTATTCTAGATATAACATACTTAAGAGCAGGCAAGTGATTTGGGGATATAGGGGGATATAAATCTTGAAGCTGCATTTAAATAGAAACCATCATTTTACTTCTATTTACTGCTTGATGTATATTTGAAGGGAATAATAATTACTATGAGAGCACAGAGTCTAAAATTCTCACAAGCCACTAATAGTCTATAAACAAACTTCTATCAGTAAATATGAGCATGTACATTTCATAGGTATTTTATAACTTATAAATTACACATGTTCTACTGTATTAATATATACTTCCTATGCGTTCACAAAAAGAAATTTAGAAAAAATTTTAAGAACAGATGCTCAAACTTTTTATCTCAGCTGATCATTTATCATCTTCCTGTTTGAAGATCACTTATTAAAATGGGCTTTGCAGCATCTTTGCCTACTTGTCCTTGGCAATGGAGGCACTGTCTATGCTGAATGTATCCTGCTCTGTAAGCTTTCTCACCATCTTTCTCTTCCTCAACAAACTTTGTATCACAATTGCCTTAAAAATAAAAAAATAAAAATAGGCTCAGTGCCCATAGCACAGTGGTTGCAGCGCTGGCCACATACACCTAGAATGGCAGGTTCGAACCCAGCCCAGCTAAATGACAACTTCTACAAAAAATAGCCAGGCATTGTGGCAGGCACCTGAAGTCCCAGCTACTTGGGAGGCTGAGGCAAGAAAATCACTTAAGCCCAAGAGTTGGAGGTTGTTGTGAGCTGTGATGCCACGGCACTCTCCCGAGGGTGACACAGTGAGACTGTCTCAAAAAAAAAAAAAAAAATGGGTTTTGAAGACAGGAACTATAGAAGGTTGGATGCTGCGTCCACATCAGCTCTGTCCATTCAGAGCCCAACACACAGTAAGCACTCAATAGTTAATGAGTGAATGGACAATACAAAGTTTGGGCAGGGGAATGGAATAGGTTGGAGGGTAAAATCCAATCCCAAATAGAATCCATGAACACTCAACAAGGTAACTCCTTCAAGGACAATTTCTCAAGGACATGTTAAGACAATGTATTTACCCTCTAAGATGGAAAAGACAAATGCAGGATGAAGGCGAATATTCCGTCATTTCCTTTTAAATCTAGGTGTGATTTTTATGAATTCCGTAAAACAAATTCCAAACACTTTCAACAACTCTCAAAACAGTAGCAATTATTTATTGGGCTTAAGATAGGAGATTCATTCTTTTTAATAAGTGAATATTCTTGCACTTCACATATTTTCCTTAAGATTTCTGTCTTAAGTGGTTTTTAGACCTGTGCCATACCTTAAATTCAGTACCACCCATATCAGAAAATAGAACTCATTGTTCTGGCCAGATAACAGAAAAGGAAGGTCTCAGAGGCACGCAGAGAAGAAAGGCAAAGATTATACTCTGTCAGAAGTTAGCCAGGAAGAAAAATTATTTTCTTTGTATCCATCTCACCTCCCAATATTATTAAATTGCTCAAGATATGCAAATAACATATCCATGTTCCTTGAGAAAAAGAACCAAATCTAATAGAATTTGGTCAAGTTCAGAGACTGGTGGATTGTGTGAGTTAAAGGAACGTTTCACAGGTCACAGGCAAACACAAGCTCCTTATCTTGAATCTGATGCTTTGATTTAGAAGCATTTGGCTGTTTTTCTCCTGGTGGTAGAAATGAAAGTCGTGTATTCTTACTCTTTTCCGATTCTTTAAGACAAAGAGCTGGCCCAGGAAGCTGAAAGATCTCATGAGTTTGACTTCCTTGCTCCAGGAGAATCTTTTAAAATTTTTCATGAAACTCCAATCTTCATATTCATTCTACTGGTTTTTAATAGCTTTATACATAATGTTTTAAGTATATAGCATTCAATGACTGCTAGGAAATTGTGTACAGAGTTGTACAACCCTCACAATTCAATTTTAAAACGTCATCACTCCCAAAAGAAACGTTATGCCCATTTGCAGGCATCTCTTATTTCTGCTCCAATTCCCAATTCACCATTGCTTTTTTGCCACTACAGATTAACCTTTTCTAGACTTCTCCTTTAGACAGAATTACATGATATGTTATCTTTTGCATCTGGCTGTTTCCTCTTAGCATGATGTTTCCAAGGTCCATTCATGTTGTAATTTACAACAGTGCTCCATTCCTTATGCCTGCCCAATAAATAGTACCCTGTCATAGCTATACAACTTATTGTTTTTTTACCAATTGATGGACATTTGAGTTCTATTTTCTGGCCAATATGACTAAGCTGCTAATGAACATTTACACTCAAGTCTTTGTGTGAATATATAATTTTCTCTTGGGTAGATAACTAGAGCTGAAATTGCTAGGTCATAGGATATATTTAACATTTTAAGAAACTGCCAAAATTTTCCAAAGTGGCTGTACCATTTTACCTAACTTTAGATTCTCAGAGTACCAGATAACTAACAATTATGGTGCTTTAAACAAGGCCACATTTTTTCACCGGAGTGGAGCATGAACCTCTTCCAGCTCTCAGCTTATTCTGGTTAATGTACGCCCACCGTTCCATCATTACATATTGTCTTGCATGTTGCTAAAATGATATGATTTGGGTTTAATCTATTTGTATAAATGTATGGACTCCAAGTGTAATTTTGTTACATGGACAGGTTGCATAGTAAAGTCATGGGTTTTAGCGCATCTATGACCCAAAATAGTACATCATACCCATTAAGTATTTCTCATCTTCCATCTGCCACCTACCCCATACCCCTTCTGAGGTTGTCAATTAAGATTGTCTATCATTCTGCACTCTATCTGCACGTCCATATTATTTATCTCCATCCCTCTTAAGTGTGAGCACAAGGGTGTGCTTCTGTGACTTGTTTCTAAAGTGACATGTGATTACCAAAATTCATTTACGTGAATGCCAATTTAACATTACTTGGAACCATTAGGAAATTCAAATCCACATGACCTTTTAAACGTTACTTTCTCTTTCTTGTAAATCTGCTGGAAAAATACTAGAAGCATTCCTGTCACCCTTAAACATCTATTTTGAAGAGTTCCATCAAAATGGTGTGGAGACAAAGATTTATAAGTATGGCTGTTGGATACAGGAACATCCTGCAGGAAGTCATCTCTGTAAAGAAACGGAAGGGAGACCTCCCATGTGGTCTTTAGAGCAGTGTGGCATTTCTGTGAAAAACAATATTTCATGTGAGGCTGTTGCTTTAGTTTCCAACAGGAAACTAAACACTGTTCACCCACCAACAGACGTCTGTCTTCTCCAAGTGACTTCTGCATTGTCAACCTTTAAAAAGCCAAAATATAACCAGGATGTGAATCAGGGTTCATAATACCAGGACTGAGGCATTCAGTTTTCCACTAGGAAGAGAAAAATCTAAATTTCACTTGTATTTTTTAAGAAGAAAAGCCACATTAATGGAAGAACAAGCCCTCCCCCTGGTGGATAGTTCAAGAATTTAGTTTTTACAGTCAAACTGGGGATTTTCACAGTAAAATACAGTGGATATAAGGAGCAAGTGATATGAAATAGAAATGTTGATAATTAGTTCTTATTGACTAATGAAGTCCATTGAAACTTGAAAATAACTCCCCAGTATTTTAGGGAGACAGGAGAAGAAACAGTCACTGAGAATATATTTAGAAATAAATGTAGGCAATAAAAGAGAAGGCAAACTTTTAGAGGTATGAAGGACATTTAGCTAGTTGATTAAAAATTCAGACATGTCATAAATCCTTGATACTATATGAATGGCCATGTTGATTTTTCCTCAACTGCCCTTAATCACTGAGGTATTTCCCACCATCAGCCCTGTAGACCAACCCCCACCCCAGATTTTCTGATAGGCCGAAAGACCAAATACAACTGAGTTTTTAAATCCTGTCACTTTCGAAGGCAATTATAAAATTCACATAGACATATATAATAGTTTCTAAGTTATATGAACTTTACTATGTATTGATTCAAAGTCTAGAGAATAACAGACAAGGTTTCCACTCACTGGGCTGTAATGCATTCTGTATTATAATCTTAGCACCTATGCAGAAATCAAACAAAAATTATTCTAACATTTGAGGACTCACTATGTTCTAGATATTGCAGAGGGGAAAACTCTTGGGGGCGGGACCCAATTATAACAGGGACTTTATCTAACAAATGCAATCAGTGCCACCTAACTACTCGTACCCTCAATGAATCCCAAATTAGAAGAAAAAAAAATTACATAATCTTCGAAACAGTCCCATGCTTCCTCCTTTTTACAGATGAGGAAACTGGACCTTCAGCAAAGAGGTGGTAGAGCTGGAGTTTGAGTCCAGAAATTCCTCTGAATGAAAACAGAAAAAAGGGCAATATAAAGTAAAAGAAAATTTCTTGGTGTTACTAAGGAGAAATATGCATCCTGTTCAACTTTACATCATTTATTTGCTCACATTCAAGAACTTTTGAATTTCCCAATTCAGTATTAGAAGTGAGAATCAGAAGCCCTGAGCTCTTGGTCCCTCCTCCATTCCCCTGTTGACCTGAGACCTTCCCTGTAACATTTCTCATGAAATAATTTGCACCTTTTCCTACTGTTCCTGGTACCAAAGCCATATGACGCCACAGTGAAGTCAATGGGAAGAGAGAAGGGTCACCCTAAAATGGACATGTGCCTATGTCCCCTGCAAGACAACCATGGTGGGATATAAACCAAGGGCCTGAACTTCCATTTGTAAGAAAAATACACCTGAGAGAGCATGAGGATCATTTGGTACAACATCCCCGCAGCCTCTATTTCCTTCACTGCATAATATTGTTGACACAGTAGTGCTTTTAGCCTTTGGCAAGACAATTGATCGTTCATGATTATCCCATGACTACAAGTTAACATCTTTGGCCCTTGCCTTTAAAATGCCAGCAGAGATTTGTATACTTCCAAACACGTGTCTATGGGAAAAGGTAAAACCTTCTGTTGAAAACCAGGCAAAGTTCTTTCAGGCCCTGGAATTTTTGTCTCTTTGCCCAAAGACTGTCAAAAACATTGCTAAAGCCAAAAAACTCATATGCACCTTGAGTCAGTCAACGAGCATATACCAATTGCTTACGAGGTTCACTGTATCCCATGAGGAAGAGAGGCTCTAAAGCCAAGACAGACACACAAACTATGTGTGACACACACACAAAGCCTGCCATGATGCTGCAGATTTAGACTGGTATTTAAAGTACAAAACTAAGATTTATGGTCTTCAACGTGAAAATGATCATTCATTAGACAGAAAAATACAAAAGAGGATTTGCAGTTATTAGTGTATTTCAAAGCTACTCTGGGTTACAAAAAAGAAAATACTTATTTTTCAGCAGCTCAATTTCAATACAATATTCTGCGCAATAACCAAAACAAATTCCAGGGTTTTCCAAGTCATTTCTTGTTGAATCTCAATATCCCCCACTTGTTCTCCATTTGTGGGAGTGAGAGGCTAATAAAAATACCTAAAAATTTATTAAGTTTCTGGCATAATCCCTCTCTCCACTCCTTGTCTTCCCAGCCACAATGGATCTATTTGCTATTAAAAGATTAGTCTACATATTTTATAATTGTATATAAATGAAATTATACCATGTTCTTTTTATTTTGCTGTATTTAGTCAACATAATCATTTTGAGATTCATCTATACGGCCACACGTATCAATAATTAGTTCCTTTTTATTGCACAAATAAACATCAATTTTTCTAACCATTCAATTATTAATGGACATTTAGGTTGTTTCCAGTTCTTGGCTATCCCCATGGAGTCACCATGAATATTTACAGACGAGCTTTGTTGCACACATGAGCTTCTGTTTCTCCTCTACCCCTTTCTGTTGGAATGTAGGGGTCCTCCAGTAGGAATACATACATCTTTTTAAGAAAATGCCAAACTGTTTCCCAAAGAGATTTTATCGTCCTACATGCCCAAGTCACGTATGCGATTTCGTGGGCTCCCAGCATTTGATACGGTCAGACACTTGAAATTGCAGTCATTGTGATGGGTTAGCAGTAGCATCTGATTGGGGTTAATTTCCATTTCTCTAATGACTAACGAATGCTCTTTAGCATCTTTTCATGTGCTTATTTCTCAATTGTAGAATTTCTTTGATAAAATCTAAGTTCAAAGGAGAGTCCTTCAGACCAGCCATTAACCTCTCCCTGCCCTGTAAATGCTAAAAACATTACGAGATTGAATTAATAGATCTAGTCACACATGATCTCACAATGAAAATGCAAACTGGAAAATTAGACACCGCTGGGTAACCTGTCTAAATTTCAACATGCTCCTGAGCTCAACTGTCTGGAAATAATGTTAATACTGTCATTTCTTACTAATAGCAACTGCTGAGAAGCTTTAGGGAGTACTTTTTTTCTTTTTAGTCCAGCCTATCGACACATACGTAATGCTGTACTTCCATCGTAGTATGATTAGAAGTATTTCTTCCAGATGAAGAGTTCAGTCTTCCTGCTAAACCCATTTTGGGTAGGGAGCTGCAGAGTCCAAAATCCTAATATCCTAAAGAATTTCCTTCTAATTTGAGTACCAAAATAACCCATTTTCAAAGTGTACATGAATGTATGATGCCAAAAGTTTCCAAAGAATTTCTAGCTCCAATTTGACTAAAATGAAAAGCTTAATCCTACTAAGACAAAAATATTAAAGCAATAACATTAAAACCTCATTTCCATTGCTTTAGTGACCACTTCATCACTTCTCAAATGGCAATCTCCAATCTTTTGGGCACCAGGAACTGGTTTCATGGAACAGTGGGGGTGCCAGAGAGGGGGCATTCGATTCTCATGAGGAGCACACAACCTAGAGCCCTTGCATGCAGTTTATAGAAGGGTTTGAGCCCCTATGAAGATCTAAAGCTGCCCCTGATCTAACAGGAGGCAGAGTGCAGGTGCTTCTGTAAACAAGGGGGAGCGGCTGTAAATGTAAATGAAGCTTTATAAGCTTCCCTGACCACCACTCACCTCCTGCTGTGCAGCCTGGGGGTGGATGTCAGTGACCACAGTTCTGAGAGACTTCAAAAGTCAAATCTCTTTTAAAAATTAGAAACACTTCAGTAAATTCCTGAAATTTATCTTTACATGTCTACTCTACTCTCACTTCCAACCTATTAAGGCCAAGAGAAAAGTCACATTCTCCCAGTCATACTCTCTCAATAGATTTTTTTTTCTGTGTTTCCTGATCTATTGGTGCTCTTATTACCAATTTCTCAAACATATATGCAACAAACCCTAAAAGTCAACTTTATTTCTCCCTTTATCAAAAAGCTTCTTGGTTAATCAATATGCGGTTCTGTAGATTTTTCTGCACCTTGGGAATCAAACCATGTTTCTTTCTACCCATTCACATATAGCACTGGGAAGTCCAAGCCCTTGTCACTCTTCTCCCAAGTTATTCCAACATCAGCCAATCTCCTCGTGATGAAGTATTCAGTTCATCATCCCCGTTAAAATTCTGACCATGTCACTACCAAGTTAAAAAACTCTCTATGGTTCTCCAAACCTGTTCAACCTCCTTTATTGTTTTTTAATATCCCCCCCAGTCTGGTCCCAAACAACCTATCACAATCCCATCATTTATTAATCCGATCCTATCAAAACACCATCATTAATTCTCTATTCTCCAAATACACCCACCCTGTTTTGCATCTTTAATGATGATGCTCCTTGGGTCAACAAAGTCTGTCTTTTCCTTCCTCCCTTGCTTCACTTCTACTTGTTAAGTCCTATTCAGCCTTGAAAGCCTGAATGAAATTTGCCACTACAAAGCATCTTTCAGGATCCCATAAAAACCAATCCCCTCAGTATATAACTTTTCATTATTCTTCTTCTTAATTTATTATACTTTTATTCTCATTAGTCTCTTCTGTACTCTATTCCCTTGAGAACCAACTTGATGTCATGGTCATTTTTGTGTTATCAATGTCAGAACTCAAGGCTGACATGGTCTGAATATTTGTGTAATATTTGTGTAAAACTTCATATGTTGAAACCTGTTCACTAATGTGATAGTGGTGGGCAGTCGGGCCTTTGAGAGGTGATTAGGTCATAAAGGCAAAGGCTTCCTGAATGGAATTAGTGTCCTTATAAACGAAGGCCTCATGACGTTGCCTCTCCCCTTTTACCCTCTGAGGATAGAAGGTATCACAGGTGAGAAAGAGGATCCTTGCCATTCACTGAACCTTGCAGCTTGATCTTGGCTTCCCCCTCTCCAGAACAGTGAGAAATAAATGTCATTTATAAGCCACCCAGTTCATGATATGTTGTTACAGCAATTCAAATGGAGCAAGACAGGACTTTAATCAATAATTTCTCCCTAGTCTGAAGACCCAGTGATCAAGAACACTTAGCATACTGTTATTGTTTTGAATGTTTAATAAATAATTCCTAAACTGATTTATTTTAAGCACCATTGTTAGTTTTAATTAAAAAGACAATCAAAATGCACTATTTGTTCAGAATATGCAGTAACAGATGAAATTCAAAGAAATTTCACGTAGTGCCCCAAATGTTCTGTCTTCACATAATGTTATCCTTTGCTAAAAATAATCCAAAAGTGAAAATACTATTCTTTGGTGGCCTTCCATCAACAAATAATCTAACAGTAAAGATACCTATCTTTGGTTATCATCCATCAACACAAATTATTCATAATGTTGCTCAAATGCCAACAGAAATTATGGTCATCTCTATACCCAATTGCTAATAAAACTTATATGAAATTATAAAATTATGAATAAAATACCTATGTGAGTTTATATCACTGAAACATGTGGTGGCTTCACATGAGACAGGGGTTATTGATAAAATTGCATGAATCATCCATGTAGACTTAATCTTCATAGGATGAGAAGAAGCAATTGTCTGCCATTTTCTCCTAATAAGTTAGTAATATTAATGTTTAATTCCTTCTAGTTTTAAAGCATTATTCTAAGCATCATCTGACCAAAACAGCCAAAAGTCATTGAGAGTGAATACATATTGCAAGAACATTCATGAAACAGTCTCATCTTTAAATGAGAGTTGCACTCAATCATTTGCAAGGATCCTTCCAGTTCTAACTTTTCATGATTCTTAGTAATATTTGTAAGTTGAATCAGGAAACTAACCCAACAGTTTCAAAATATTTGGAAGTGATGAAGCCTTCAAGGAAAAATAACAGCTGCCTCCCATAGAATAACTTCTTCAAAGATTGCAACAGTGGGAAGGTGTATACTTTCTTCAATGGCTCAACAACTCTTCAAGTTTACTGTTTTATAGAACAAATCAATGTAGCCTGGTTTGTTTTTGCAAATATAGTTTCACTGACACATAGCCACACCCATTCATTCACACATTTTCTATAGCTACTTTCCAGTGATAACAGCTGAGCAACAGAGACTTTACCACCCATCAAAGCCTAAAATACTTTACCTCCTGGCTCATAATAGAAAAAGTTCAGCAACCTTTGCCTTATAAAAATAACTTATTTCCTTATATTATTAGAATGTCGGGGGTTTTTTCTTTTACAAAAAAACTTGGCCAGCAGAGATGAAAATTATTTCAGTTTTTCTCATCAACTCATGTCAATTTGTAAATTATTAACACAAGTTACATTGTTAAAAATGGATTTAAATTTTAACTCTGTTTCTATGAAATTTAATACACAAATTTTTATAATTTTCTAACTTTTGCAATGCCTGAAAAACACATTTGCAACCAGAACTGTCCGTAATAATCTTTCCTTTCTGATTTCAGTAATGTGAATACTGTTTGGTAATATTCTCATTGATCAGTAGAGGGCGCGCTTGACTCAACAAAATTGTACAGTAGCCACACAACGGCCCGTTCTATTTAGCCTGTGAAATGGTCAAGGACTGCGTGGAAGAAATTTAAAAGGAGAAATTATCCATGAGTTAGTTTTCAATTGTTACGTTGCTGCTGAAAAGGATTAGAATAGCACACGATGGCTGGTCTGTGCCCATGTCACTGACGGTAATGTTTGCCTCCTAAGAGATAATTCCATCTCAGCATTGCTTTGCAGGGATCTTCAATATTTTCAACAAGAGACAGCAACAACTTGGCTACAGAAAACAGGACTTTTTTTATATATACCAAGATGATACAGCACATCTTCCGACAGTGGCTATCCTTACTCCACCTCCCATCTCTGCCTTGTAGCTTCTCCCTGGCTAGTGACGCCATTAGTATTGAGGGGGCCATTGTCCATTGTAAGAAAACATAAAAGAAGATCCTTAGAAGTTCAGATTTCTGTAGTGGCTCTCTGGGTTTTTTGATCAACACAGAGGCTGTTTGAAAAGTGAAACATTTCCAAGGAGAATGCACTGCTGGACTAAAGAATTCTAGGGCCCTAAAGAGAGCCTGAAAAAAACCCACCTAGGAGCAGGCGAGACAAAGGGTGCGGGTTGGGGCCTCTCCTTTCAAAGACCTGATTAATGTGAGGTCTGGTTACCTGCTTTATCACTGTTTTGTTATGAGTGAAAGGTTTCAGCATTCTTAATTTGTCTTGGGGATGGGAAAAAGAAAGGCAAACTGGCCTGATGGGGTCTAAGGGTAAAGTAGATCCATTTGGCCTTAGTGAAAAATAACAGACACAAAAGATGCAAGCTGTTCTACAAATTCATACTGAGTGGTTTTTTCTTTAAAAAAAAAAAAAAAGGCAGCCCAAAGGCACTGTTGCTTAGGCATTTATCTTGAAGACCAACATGTAGTTTCTGGCAGTTACAGAAAATAAAAGTTATCCATTAGGCTAAAGCAAAAATAGATTCAATTAACTGAACAGGAAAAAAAAAATCAGTTTCAGGAAGTGGAAAAAGTAAAGACAAGGCAATGATTTTGCCTCATTATGGTAATTCTTGGTACTAGGTTATTCTGAAGCACAGTTAGGTTAAAAGTCTGTAGAAATAACCTTCTCACGGCAGGTACAATATAAAAATTACTTTTAAAACACTTTTTCATACCAACTACAAAATTGGAACATATACATGTACCATGCTTTGAAGTGTGTTTTGTTTTGTTTTTTTGTGTGTGTGAGAAGCAGAATGTGGGCTTTTCATAATGTTTTACCCCTGTTAACACAATATTAGGAGACACATACTACCATTAATAACAAATGTCTGATCTGTATTGTCAGGTGAGGAAGGGTTAGACGTCTATGATAGCTAAATTTTTTTTGTCCATATACAGTTGTTTATTAGGTTTCCACTTTTTGCCTTCACAGAATTAAAAAGGCTTAAAATTTAATAACAATAACAGTGTTTAAGGACTAGAAACAAAAACCTCAAAAAGAATGAAGATAAATGCATTCAGAAAAGAAATTAGATGATTACTGCATCAAAATATTAAGCAATATTAATAATAATAATGCAAAGAAAGTAACAGTCACATTGTCAAATAAGAGCAAGAGTATGTGTATTATAGAATGCTTTAACCCTGAGGCTCAGTATGGAGTCATAAGTTAATTTCCTTTTTGCATCCCCATTTATAAGTGAAATATGTTTGTAATTTCCCTTTATAACAACATATTTTCTCCAATTTTTTCAGGTATTTCCAAATTAAGTAGAATGACTTTGAGATATTTCTTCTTTTTCTATTGTCTATAAGATTTGGCATGATCTGTTTTTTGAAATTATCTTTTACTTATAAATATTGTCTATTTTTTGAGACTTTGGAAAAAAGATAGCTAAATTTTCACAAATTTTGTCAAATGAAGATGAAATTGGACAAAACCTAGTACTTGGATTATTAGTTATAAATAGCAAGTGAAAAATATTTGTTAAGTGGACAAATACAATAAGTAAAAATAATAGTGTTTAAAAGAATGCATGATGCATGACCCAAATCGTTATTCCACAAAGAGTAGCTAGTAATTATGATCATAATATAAGTCCATTTGGTTTGATTGGACTTATTGTGTCAATTTTATTAGCATTTTGATCTCACATCTAAAAATAACTCGCCTTATCTTTTCCTACTTGTATGGTCAGACTTTGACATTGCAATTGAATATAGATACATACGTTTATGTTTCTATATTTGTCTGCAATCATGCAAGTTTTTGCTGTCACAGACTGATTTTTGTTTGAAAACATTAGCTTAGTAGTTGAATAGTTTCTGCTTTCTTTCACAATACTTCATGCCAGAAAGAAGAGTTCTATAACTAGACTATGTATACCTTTGGTGGTGAGCACATTATAAGATGCTTGTCTTTCTAATTTTTATATTCCCCAAACCCAGCAGAGCATCTCCCACGAAAGCCCACTTTAAAAAAAAATTCTTAATAAGTGAACCTCCTCCATCTGATACAACCAAACGTTAATTATTTCACTGTTTCAATAAGTTATTTTCTTTTAAAGAAGATACAAATCCCCACCCTTCCAAATTCCAAATCATATAACAGCTTATTGTAGGTTTCATAACACCTAACAAGCATTCCATAACCTGAGTCCACCCATGGAAAGCCTTAGTCCAAGTAAGGGGAAGCACATCGATTTAAGTCCTGTAACAAGAACCACTGCCTCATGAGAATTCCAGGAGATCAAAAGATGAAGCAGAAATAAATATATACATACATACTCGTCTAATGAGACTATCTACTGGGCACACCTGGCTGCCTCGAGCACTGCAGCAGAAGCATCTTGGTGTGGGAGTAAGAGAAGTGTGGGCTTCAATCCTCACTCTGCATGAATTTGAACAAGAAACTGAACCTCTTAGAGTCAATGCCCTTGTCTGAAAACCAGTGGATAAAAAATATCTGACTATATTTCCCAAGGCTCCTTGGAAACATGAAGGCTCTTCCTTCCTCCATCTATATGGAAACCAACATTTACCACTGCACCAAACTCCAAGGGTTAAAAAGTTAGAAATCATTACATGCTATATGTTGAGCTCAGCTCACCTACAAACACCTGCTCTTAGTGCCACAGCGGACTCAGATTTTCTCAGCAGCCCCAGGATCAACCCTAGACAGGGCACAATCTTGCTCAGTTTATTTCCTTAGTTAACAAGCACTCACATGTTGCGATCGCTGTTTGAAGTGCTTTGCTAACAATAACTGATTTGATCCTATGAGCTTAATGCCTCCTCCCCCTGAAATGTATGGCTCTGTGATCTTATTCTACCTAATGTCTTCCTGTTAAATAATTCAGCTTTCATTCCTAAAACGAATGTTGAGTAATGGCAGTAGTTGTTAGCTGCAGGGACAAGCTTTAAGTGCACGACAGAAAATTTGATGAGGAATATTCAAGAAAGCCATTTAGCATTTTATCTTAAAGAAGAAAAGAGGGATCTTCTCCCTCGGCACAACCCTCCTTTGTCACAGGCCAGATTCAGGAGAAGAGTCCAGACATCTCTCTGCAAAACTCAACACCATTTTGTGTACTTTTCATTTTTACTGAAGCTTTGAAGTAAATAGGAATAGAACCAGGGCTAGTAAATTATCTGAGAACTGAAACATTTTGGACGTGCATCTTGAAACAGGGCAACGTATTTCCTTTCTTTCTTGAGAACCTGAGCTTTGTTTCATCTCGGACCCCTGAATGACAGGTACAATGATAGACTGGGCAGGAGACTCACTTCTTGATGCTGAATAGGGACCAAGAAAAGCCTTGGCTGCCGCTTTGCAGCATCTTGAGATTGTGGAAAATGTATTTATCATTTGCCGCACTTCTTACATACAACATGTATTTATTAACTGCTGGATTACACTGGAACTATTCTGTTAGAATATTTTAATAATAAAATAATGTACTCATTAGGACAGGCCTGATGAGGTGGGCTGCCATGATTTGCCATTTATAACTGTGTAAACCAGGACAACCTGCTTGACCTCTTTGCCTCAGTTTCCTCAGTTGTAAAAACCTACTTCAAAAGTGTTTTGTAATTAGACAAGCTAGTGCATCTCAATCACTTAGCACCTAACTTATAGTAACCACTCAATAAAATGACAGCTACTACCCGTATGACTAGTGTCTGAGGCTATTCATTTGTAATTGAGATAAATTTCTCTTTGTTGACCAGCAAATGCACTGTTTTCTAAACTGTTTTGAGCTCCACTAGTCCCTGAAGTCTTGGGGAAAGAATTCCTTTGCTGAAGTTTAGAAGTCACTGCATTTGGAAATTCAAAATATACCAAAATGTTAACAAACTTTGCCAATAATTAAGAAGACTATTTCATTTTGTTTATCATCATGAATTCCACATAAGACAGTTTGACCCTTCACCCGTTTATTTTTGTTAGTTCATCTTTGTACTCTCCATGTTAAGCTTTTAGTTTTCTTTAGGCTTTTAGTTTTCTTTTTTTTTTTTTGTAAAGACAGAGTCTCACTTTATGGCCCTGGATAGAGTGCTGGCACACAGCTCACAGCAACCTCCAACTCCTGGGCTTAGGTGATTCTCTTGCCTCAGCCTCCCAAGTAGCTGGGACTACAGGTGCCCACCACAACGCCCAGCTATTTCTTTGTTGCAGTTTGGTCGGGGCTGGGTTTGAACCCACCACCCTCGGTATCTGGGGCCAGCGCCTTACTGACTGAGCCACAGGTGCTGTCCCAGGCTCTTAGTTTTCTTAAAATGAGACCATGTCAGTTTTCTTTAACACATGTGGACCGTCAGGCAGTTGAAAGCTTATACTTGTCTTAAGATGAAGAGGTCATCCTGGGTTACCTGAGTGGGCCCCAAATCTAATGACAACTATACGTATAGGAAAAATGGAGAGGAAGATTTGAGACATGGGAGAAAAGGGGGACAGAAGAGGAGGTAGCAACGTGACCACAGAGGCAGGAGAAAGAGGGATGTGGCCACGAGACAAGGAATGCTGGCAGCCACTGGCAGCTGGAAGAGAGAGGCAAGAAACTCTCCTCAATTCTGCAGAAGGAATGCACCCTGCTGACAACTTGATATCTCACTTCCACCTTCTAAAACAGAGAGAATGAATTTCTGTTGTTTTAAGCCCCTGAGTTTGTGGTCGTTTGTTATGGAGCCTCAGAGATAAATGTGGCCAGTTTAACAATCTACAAAAGGGTTTTTATAAAGGGTTTTATGCTTTTGGCCACAGTGCCCTGAGGCTCGAGAGCAATAATGTGTGTAGAAATGCTTCCATAGATTTAAGGTACTTAAGTAACATTATTTTACCATCAGTAAGTGGAACCCATGAACTCTCTTTTCTTCAACTGAAACAAGGACTCCAACTTTTGAGGCTTGGCAACTTCTCTGCTTTCTTTTATTCCTTTTTGCTTTGTTTTATGAGAAGTAGGTCCATGATTCCCATCTCCTCCCAAAGAAAGTCCAGCATAGCCAACACTGAATTCCCAGGAAAACCCTGGCCATCCTTTCATTCACCTCCTGACCAGAGTGGACAAATTTACAGAATTGACCCCAAAAATTGCTCATCTCCCCAAACAAGTCAAAGCTTCCATTAATGTTATACATATTTAAATTGAAACAAACCCATTGAAATAATTTATTTTAATTTATATCACAAAGAACCATCTCGCATTATTAAATTACTTGCTCCAGAGACATTTAATATGTTTCAATTTTAATAAAAGATGCACTGGACACATTTTAGTGGAACCTACTTCTTTGGATTCTGAAAATGAAGCTAATAGAGCTTTTCTCAAACTATTTCCTGAGCAAACCACAAGCTCTCAAACCACAAGAATGATGGCTTTTAAAACTAACCAAACGCAATTAGAGACGTGGCTTTCTGTGCAGGGAGACAGGAGAGAGGCTCCTTTGTTAGAGACTCGCTTACTTAACTAGCTCGAGAAAGGCCGCTCAGAGATGGTGCATCTGTCAAGAAGCACAGTGAAAGCCCCAACCTGGATACTCTCACTTTCTTTGTGAAACTCTGTCTTTTTCCTATTCATTCCACCAATTGACTTGACCTCCTCCCCACAGCGATTGAATTTCTTTCCTTTTAAAGTAAGAATCTTCGTTTGATAGAATCTAGACTTGACTGAATACACAGCTCAGTGTAGTAAGTTGAGTTTCCAAAGGGGTCTTTGACTGCAGTATTCACATATAAATTTATTTCTAAAAGCTGATTCTTTGTTTCCCCAAACATCCTAAATGTTATTGGAAATTCCATAACTGTGTAGGGAACTTACGGGAAACCATGACGGGTTTCCATTCTAAGTCATCTTTTTCCTGCCACTTTTCACATCACAGCTCTCAATACCATTTGCAAGTTCTGCCATAGGATCTGTCTACAGTCATTTCATTTTTTTAAGTCGTTGTGCTGGATGAACAGGATTTTTTCCCCAATTTTATTTGTGACTAGCTGTATATATAACTCAGTTTAGTTTACACATCTATGTAAATCTACCACATTTATGTAGGCAAGTAGACAGGCAGTATTGCCCCAAATCAAGAGTCTACAAAGCTAACTCTGATACTGTGCACCCTACTGACACATCATATTCCCCTATAAATCATAGCCAGTGAAGGATGTGAAAACAGTTTTCACTGGCATGAGCCCATTATCATAATCTAAATAGATTCCCAGTTTTCCCTATTAGAAACTAGCATTTTATGTCTTTGGTGATTCATTCTACAAATTTGTAAATTTCAAGTATGTGCCAGATATGTATCCAGGGGAATAGAAGGTACTAGGGAATCAAAGAAATAAACATCTCTCGGGGCGGTGCCTATGGATCAAAGGAGAAGGGCGCCAGCCCCCTACACTGGAGGTGGCGGGTTCAAACCTGGCCCCAGCCAAACACTGCAAAAAATAAATAAATAGAAATCTCTGCCTTCAAATACTCCCTACGTTCAAATAAGTTAACTCTTAGTATTCATCAAACAGTTTTTAGCAGTTGGTAATATATACTCATTTAGTCCTCACAAGTGCCTTAAACTGAGGTACAAAGAGTTAAATGACTTACCCAAAGATATAAGAACCCAGTTCATCCAACTTCAACCCTCAAGGGAAAATTAAAATTCAGGGAGATACAATGGGTCATGCCTGTAATCCTAGCACTCTGACAGGCCAAGGCCTGTGAATTGCCAGAGCTCAGGAGTTTGAGATCAGCCTGAGCGAGAGTGAGACCACACCTCTACTAAATATAGAAAGAAAAGAAAATAATTAGCTGAGTGTTGTGGCAGGTGCTGTAAGTCCCAGCTGCTCTGGAGGCTGAGACAAGAGGATCAGTTGTGCCCAGGAAGTTGAGGCTGCTGTGAGCTATGACCCCACAACACTCTATCCAGGGTGACAGATTCTGTTTAAAAAAAAGGAAAAATAAAAATGCAAACATTTGCAAAAGGAAATGATAGATAGAAGCCCAATCTTAGGTCACTGGTCAATAGAATCTAGTAGATAAATTCATCTCCACTAAATTTTGAGAGATGTTTTATTATGTAACTTCCTTTTATAAGCAACCCAAGTCAAATTAATATTTTCAAGGTATAAAATTACAAAACCAATATAAAAATTCATATTCCAGTACTCAAAGTACAATTGGTAGTAGCTTTACTGGTGAACTATTTCTTTTAGTAAGAAAAACCATTTCAGTACACACAGCCATTCATAACCGTACACATATTATGCACACATTGTTTGATAAACGTCTTCCTATAGTCATTGCCCTGCAATTTAGATGCGCACTGGACATTACCAAGGACTTAGAACAGGACTTGGAGAACTTAGGTTCCTCTGTCTTTTGATAAGTAACACTATGAACCTCTGTGTTAACATGAACAGGTGAGAAAGAGGATCAAATAGCTAATCGCAAAGTCCGCTCCCTCGGCTTTCAGATTTCCGTGAAACCATGGTGAAAAACATGGAAATCTGAAAGCCAAGGGAGCGGACTTTGCTTTTCTAAGTCCCAATGCATTCTCCTGGTGCTAGTCATGCAAACAGCACTTTCTCTCTATATGGCTTGGCAGCCCATTAAAGCTAAAAATGCTTAGTCCTTGAAACAATAAAGTTGAATAATTCCCATTTGAGTCTTTCTCAAAGTCATCTGAAAGACGACCATTGTAAGATAGATTATCCAGAAATGCAAGCAGGTTACAGAACAGCCAGGACTAGCTGAGAAAAGTTAGTGGCTGGGAAGTAACCAGTAAATTGTCCAAAGAGCAGTAACTGCCTCAGTTGCTGGGGTTCTGCTAAGCCTTCACAAGCGGCATGGTCTGGCTTGCACTGCTGCCAGCCTTGCCAGTAAATGTCAAGATTTTTTCTGTTGCTTTACATAAACTTGTGAAACCACTGCTTTTATAAAAGTCTATGATATTCTTCATCTGCTCGCTCAGAACCAAGGCTGAGTTACCCTGGCAACACAGTGGCAAAGACTGTAGGAAACTTGCAAAGTGAGAAAAGGCACAGTCCGACCCTAAAGTCATTTCAAATTTAACACAGGATGTGGAAGGACAAATTATTCTAACCCTAGTGCACGCATGGAGGGCATTTCGCATGCTTTTTCTAATTTATAAACACAAGCTCTGCCATTTGCTGACTGTGTGATTGTCATTAAGTTACCTTATCTCTCTTTGCCTCTATCTTCCCAATTGTGAAGTTAAAGCCTTGCTGTCCAAGGTCATTGTGAAGGTTAAGTGAGAGACTACCAAAGCCCTCCGAATCCTCACATGTAGTGAGCATTGATAAATGTTACCTGTTTAAAATTCTAATGAAATAAACTTCAACAACACAAAAACATACCAAGCCACCTAGAGAGCTCTCTGGAATTAGAAATACAGTGGAAATGAAGAGAACTTTAGAGTGAATGCAATATGCACTTTTCTAGGAAGCCTTCAATTAACAGACATGGTATGATACAAAAATGAAAGATTTATGAAGAAGTCAGAGGGGAAAAGCATTTATTTTTATTGTTGGGGATTCATCGAGGGTACAAAAAAACCAGGTTACATTGACTTTATTTGTTAAAGTCCCTCATAATTGTGAGGGAAAGCATTTAAATGAGGATACGAATTGAGTCACACTAGAATTAAAGCATGTAGAGGAATTGAATCTTCTTAAATGACATCACAATAGGGGCCCCTTATCCAGAGGGGATGACTTCTAAGACTTTCAGGGACAGGAACACCCTAGGGACAGTATACGTGTACCCTGTGCAGGAATTTCCTCTTCCTTCTCTACAATTTCCCAGAACATTAGTTCTTACTGAAGATTTTAGCAGATTCAGCATACTGTTTTTTTCTTTCCATATTCGGTCACAAACTTTTACATTTTCATTTGACAGCAGCCCTCTATGGCCTCTACACTCTTGTACTTTGGGGGGCCATTGTTAAACAAGAATTACTTGGACACAAGCATCATTAGATCACCTCTGTGACAATCTGATCATCAAGAAGACTGCTAAGACTAACAGGTGGGTAACAGACAAACATGGGCATGACGGGCAAAAAACATGATCCCCGTCAACATGAGATTTCATTAGGCCACCCAGAAACAAACAACTTAAAACTTATGAATTGGTTGGTCTTGAGTAACTGAAACCTCTGAGAGCAAAGCCCTGGCTGGAAGACCACTTACTGTACAGTCGTCAGGAACAAATCCTTGAAAACCTGGGTTTGAACAACACAGGTTCACTTAACACAGACCCTACCATGGGGCAATTCAGAGTTGAAAGAAATGCAAGTGAATGTGAAAAATACAGTATTGGATCATAACTGCACTAAACTGTAGCCCACATTGTACTACTGTGAGAACTTTGTAGCCACCTCTTGTTCCTACTGTGGTAAGTGCAAACTGTTGTGAGTTTCCACTTAGAATGCTACGTGATTCATCATCATTGCCTAAAAAGCTCATCTCGCCAGTAAATTGCGTATCATAATAAAAAGTGATTTCTCACGGTCTTCCCATAGTTTTCATCATTTTTAGTGCAATACCATAAATCTGAAATAATACCACAGGACCCATACGGAGTGCCTCCAGGGATGTTGACAGTGCTCCCAAGCAGCAGAGAAAAGTGTGGCATAAGGAAAAGTTGACTTACTAGTTCTGTACCATAGATTGAGGTCTGGAGCTGCCTGGTCATTTTGGTCCCATGTTTATCTTGTAAACAGAAAGCACAAACTTAAACAGTATTGGTGATTACAGTATGGTACTATAAATGTATTTTCTCTTCCTTATGACTTTTTTCTTTGCAGTTTTTTTTTTTTTTTTTTGCAGTTTTTGGCCGGGGCTAGGTTTGAACCCACCACCTCCAGCATATGGGGCCAGCACCCTATGCCTTTGAGCCACATGTGCTGCCCCCTTCTGATTTTCTTAAAAACATGTCCTTTTCTCTAGCTTATTTTATTGTAAGAACACAGGATATAATACATATCACATACAAATATGTTAATTTATCAGATCCCAGTAATGTATCTTTGTTACTTCAAAGATAAAACACAATTATAGCCCAGAAAGAAGGAGAAAAGATGGCGGGGGGGAGGGAAGGATGGGTGGCGGGAGGGTAATCGGTAGGACCTTACCAACTGTGCATATTGCAAGCGTACATGTCAAATATATTAATAAAGCATATATGTCTAAACACAATTTAATAAGGTGAACGCTGTGTTAATGAGTTTGATGTAAACATTCCAAATTGTATATAAAATCAGCACTTTGTACCCCACAAATACAGTAATGTACACAGTTATGATCTAATAAAAAAAGTTTAAAAATATGTTAATTGGCTTTATGTTAGGGGGAAGGCTTCCGGTCAAAAGTGAAGTATTAGTTAAGTTTTAGGAAAGTCAAAAGTTGTACTCCAATTTCTGACTGTGTACGACGTCAGGGCCCTTAACTCCAACACTGGATCCACCCCACTATTAACTTACATAACTTAACTTGCTCCTTAAGGAAAAAGCAATGTCCTAATTAATTCTCAGTATTGACTTCCCCTCAGCTCATGTTAATAAATGGTTTTTAAGCCAAAAAACAAAAAAAACATTTTGTCTTCATTAAGTTTTATGAAAAGTTTTCAAAAAACACATGGGTACTCTACTCAATGCAACTTGATTTCATCAAAGCAAAAGGTGTTCCAATACATCACTGCTCAACAGATTAAAATATCCACACAACTCTACAATCTTTATTATAATAAAAATCTTTTGCATCTATAGAATGCTGGGAGACAATTTTCCATGAATATTTTCACATTTGTGGACTATTCAGACTTTCTGAGCAAAGAGCACCAGGTAAAGGATGACTAAGAACAAATATGCCTTGGAAGCCAGAGATGATATATTGCTCCAGAAAGACTTAAGATATCTCCCCTGGAGTCATTTGTTTATATTCCAGGCTAGGGAGTCTAGAGGTTTCCCTTCTCTCACTGGAGAGATTTGTTTACATTCAAGGGTAAATGCCTTCCTTCCTCCCCACCCCCTTCTCCCTTTCCCCTTCCCTCCCTTCCTCTTTCTCTATTTCCAGAGGCTGTCACAACACCACTTGAGCTTTCAGTCACATGATTTCAGAATTTCTCTCCTGAGGTGTAACACTGTTCCGTGTCTAGGGTAATCTCAGGCTTTTACCATGTCATGCCACAGAGATCAGAGCTCTCAGAGCACTGAGACGCTCTACTGAGTAATGAATGATCTGTTCTCCCATCCAGAGACAACATATCTCTTGTCTGAGCATGAATATATAGAGTGCCAAAAAAGGTATATATATTTTTTTTTTTAAAGAGACAGAGTCTCACTTTATCGCCCTCAGTAGAGTGCCATGGCATCACAGCTCACAGCAACCTCCAATTCCTGGGCTTAGGTGATTCTCTTGCCTCAGCCTCCCGAGTACCTAGGACTACAGGCGCCCATCACAATGCCCGGCTATTTTTCGAACATGCCACCTCGGTATACGGGGCTGGCACCCTACCCACTGAGCCACAGGTGCTGCCCAAAGGGAATACATATTTTTAAAAAGGGGGAAACTGTATTAAATTTGTAATACTCGAATCACGTTTGACTTCTTATAATTACAGGAGGTGCTCAACGTGACCTCAACAAAACATAAATACATCTTTTATTATCTGTATATGTTGAGTATTATAATTAACACATTCTTTTCCTTAAAATATATACACATTTTCGGCACTCTATTATATTTACACTTATATACTGTAAAATAAATTATTGATATTATAAATGCATACATATTAAACACTAGTTTGCTAAAGCTATTTCCTTGTACGTTGCCATTCAATATCCCCAAACATCCATTTCTCCTTTTCCAAACCACAATTACCTAATAACTGTAGAGCTTTACAGAGCTAGGTCTTATATTCATTTAAACCAATTATTAGATTCTTTTAATTTTTGTTAGTTGGTTCAGGAATGTTTTCCTTAAATCTAGGGAATTCTCTGGAAACACAGATTGATTCAGGAATGGGTAAATGACCAACTTAAGGTTATAATGTATAAGGAGAACTTTGCTGGGGAGTTACAAAAAAAAATCTAATTCTTGAGAGTCCTAGAAAGATCCACACTCTCTTCTATTGAATAAAAGCAAACAGGCAGTCAGGTCAATAGCTTCTTTTTTTTTTTTTAGGATTATTAAATTTATATTTTATTATTTAGTTTTATTTCTTTTTTATTAAATCGAAATTGTGTACATTAATGCAATCATGGGGTACAATGTTCTGGTTTTATATACAATTTGAAATATTTTCGTCGAACTGGTTAACATAGCCTTCATGGCAAAAGATGTCTCAAGAATTCAATGAATTCAAAGACAAAATCACCAAAGATTTAGACACATTGAGATAAGAAGTTGCAGCCTTCCAAGATCTGAGAAATACAGTAGAATCCCTCAGTAAGAGAATGGAGCAGACAGAAGAAAGAATTTCCAACATCGAAGACAAAGCTTTAGAACGCTCCCAAACGCTAAAAGAGGAAGAGAAGTGGAGAGCAAAAAAGGTCAATAGCTTCTTACAGCAACCCTACAACTTAAAGGGGAAGCAGCCTTGGGAAAAATGGAAACTGCAGAAGGGAATTCAGGGGACTAAAACCCTCGTCCTCAATGGGTTATGGCTCCACTGGGTCAGCCTATGGTAAAGCCTGCCCTAACCTAATTCCAAACGTCCTATTTTGAGCCAATTAATTACAATACATTATGGTGTTGCCTCACTTGGTTTAAATTTTGTGTTACAAGCAACTGAATTCATTCTAACCGATACATGCTTGATGCAGTGTGTACGGATAATTCAGAAGATCTCTTTTGCTAACGCAGCTTGCATGAAATGCAAATTGTCTTGTTGATCTTACCTGAAGAAAATATACCAAACGTATTAAATACATATAACTTAAAAGAAAAAGTTACAATAAATACATAAACAAGTAAAACATAAAAATGAAATATGCAATCGTACATGAACTTTATGGCCACCCTGTGTGAGGTCTGACCATTGAGTTGGCAAACTCATCCTGGAAAAAACTAGATACCTCATTGCTGAATATCATATTGTCAAGTCACCTTTGAAGTGCTCCCCTTAAGAAGCCATGCACAGATGCCAGTGCCTCATCCGCCCTTCAACTTATTTGTCGTTACTCAGTATTACCTGTCAAACGAGAGTTGAGTGTTTTTTTCCTTGATGGAAAAAGAAAATTCATCCTTCTCTAACAAAAGTAGCTCTGAATCTTTTACACGTTCAGCTTCTAAGTAATTGTTTCCTGCTCTTTAGTGCAATATCCTTGCCGGATAAGAGTAAGAAAGAGTTAAAATTCATAGAGAATTACTTTATAAAACAGATTGCAAAGGAAATCACAGGTAACAGGTGCAAGAAGATAAACTTACGGTGTTGAGCTGACAACTTTGGATGGTAAGCAGGCCCAATTCAAGTGGCTCTAAAACTATTAATTCAAGATGCCTCAGAAGCAGAATTCTGATTAAACCTGCCAATAAAAATAAAGTTGAATGGTTTGGGCCTATCGCTCTGATGAATCCTTTTGTGTCTCTATAGACTTTTATTTCACAGGAAAAATTTTGTTCTGTGCCGCATGAGTGCATGAGTAAAGCATTTGAGTGGCACATATGTTGGTAAAAAAAGAAAAGAAAAAGTAGACAGTACCTTCAGGAGAAGATTTTGAGGATGGTGGATATCCAGAAATCGTGTTGTACAAGGAATGAAGAGAATCAAATGTGTGAACGTGTCTCCCAGTTACTTATTAACATACCCTTAGGATGTCTCTATATTTTAGAGACATACAATAAACACGATAAACACATGATAAAAACCCATCACGGTAAATAGTACCTGTCAGATGTGTTAAAAAGTGGTAGGCATTACAGAAAAGCACAGCAAGGGAAAAGGAATTGAGGGTGCTGTGGTCGAGATAGGCCTTCTTAGGAGCCCTAGGAGTCCAGGGAAGGGGAGCGAGCTGCATGGAAGGTGTGAGGGAAGGGTAGATGGCAACAAGTTCACAGACGTGCTAACACAAGAGACACAGCCTGAGACAAGGCACAGAGAACCATATGAGCCACTCAAGGACATGGGCATTTACTCTGAGGGAACCAAGAACCAACAGAGGTTTTTGAGCTGGTGTGACAAGATCTGCTAAACATTTTTTAAAAGATCACTATGGTAGCTGTAGGTGTGTGAAGGGTGGAAGCAGAGAGACTTGTTAGGCGGCTTGTTCAGTCCCCCAGGTGAAAGATGATGAAAGCTTGGATCAAAGTGGAGGCAGGAAGAAGTCGCTATATTCTTAAAATAGTTTGGAAATAGATCCAAAGACTTTACTCAAGGACTCACATGAGATATAAAGAAAAGTGAGACCCAAGCAAATGGAAAGATGAAATTGCCATACCCTGAGATGAGGACAGGTGCAGGTAAAGCACGTTGGGAGTGGACAGCAGGAATCCAGCACTGGGCATGTTAAATTGGGGATACACGGGAGACATGAAAGCGAGAATGTGTTTACTTTCCTAAGTGATATGGTAGCAACCAACACCACAGTAGGCACCATCCATGCATCATCTCATTCAAGATGGTTGTTACAGCATCTTGATGTCTAGTTTTTCCTCCATGCTAATTAACTTGCCCAAGATCACTGAATAAAAGGAGAAGCTCGAATGTGAACACATCCCTCTCTGTCCAAAATCTGTACTCTTAAACCTCTATTCTACACAGTCTCATAATGGGAATGTCCATTATAATTTCTATAGTAAATAGGAAAACAATACTAAAGTGTCAAGTTCCTCAGTACATATTACCTAACCAAAAACTGGCCCGCTATTAAAATATAACAGTACTTAACTTGGAATGAGCTGCACAAAAAGTATCTGAAAAGCCAACCATGAAAACAATTTTTCAAAATTCCCCAAACTCTGCCCCAGAGGCACATCAGGAAATCAAAATTTGGCATCAGGCCAGCTTTAGAGCTTTCATCATTTTACTTTCAAAAGATTATTATTCCCACTTTAAGTAGCTTATGTGATTTAGCTTCATAGGTCAGACCAAAAAGTCAGCAGTCATTTGGAAAAAGGCCCTGCTATTGTGTTCACTGACATTTTATATTGGCAGGAAGTAACCATTTATGCAATTATTTTGTGTAATCCTCACATTCCTGTTGGTATAAGCTAAGGAAAGAAAAAAATATTGGATGATCATGTTCCTTAGTGTGAAATTGGACAAAATGCTGTCCCATTGCTGATCCCTTCTTTCTGCTAAAATACAATTATGCTGCTGTGGTTCATACAACTAAGGCATAAAGAGAAAATTATTTTCTTGCAGTGAACAGGAAGCTTGAGATAGCATTTTCATTACTTCTCCATTTTACTTCACAAGGATTCAATTTCTCCTTGAAATAGTATCTACTTCTAAAACCAACACAAAGACCCAACTACTGTTAAGTTTTTCATTTAAAGACATTGTGAACCAGAGTGAAACCCTTAAAGTCAAAATTGTGTCCCTTTTTTATTCATAGTGACCATTAATATTGTCTCTAATTGACCCTGACTGCCAATAAAAAAATTCTCGATTTTGAAAGGGTAAAAAGCCGATTTCTCCTTCTATTTCCAATTATATTTCACTCACCTGCTTTTAAGCTAACACACGAATAAAATCAGTAGGACTGGTTCATCTAAACAAGTATCAGAAATTTTATGATTCTTATAAATGATATAATTTACATTTAAATAGTGCTTATGTCATGTCCAATCTTATATTCATAGTCCTTAGAATTATCAACCCACTTTACACAAGACTGGCAAAAGACTCAGTAGATTCCAAGCAATTCCCAATCCCATGGCAGCTTCAAGTGCTTAAGGGTATATTAGAGTTTTCCAGAGAACCAGAAAAACAGAACAAGTGGATTAATGAGATAAGTTTTGAAGAATTGGCTCACACAGCTGTGGGAGCTAATAAGCCTAAATATGCAGGGCAGGCTAGCTGCTGCAGACCCAGGGAAGACCCAATGTTGCACTTGAGAAGGCAGAACTCCTTGGTCTTAGGGGACCTGTCTTTCTTTCAAGGCCTTCAGCTGACTGGATGATCCAATATGTAGGGCCATCAGCTTTGCTCAAAATCTGATTTAAATTAATCTCATTTTGAACAGATCTTCACAGACATGTAGACTAGTAGTTGATGAAATATCTAGGTACCATGGCCTAGACAAGTTGACACATGAAATTAACCATCCTAGGAGGCACTGAGAGAATTTACAATGCCAGCAGTAATTATGTAGATGGCAATAGGTGCCATAAACAAGAGTAAAAACTTTAATGTAGAAAGGAACAAAGGAATGACTTTTATTGCAGTTCATTTTAGTAGTATTAACTATAGACTAGAAACATGATCATCATGAGACCCTCTCTTGGGCTTCTTCTAGACCAGTGGTTCTCAACCTTCCTATTGCCGCGATGTATTTTCATTGTTACAAAGGGGTCATGACCCACAGGTTGAGAACTGCTGTTCTAGACATTTTGAATCAGAAATTTGGTGGTGGGACCCAGCAATCTGGGTTTCGACAGGCTGACAAGGTAATTCTAATGCTCATTGCTAAAGTTTATAAACTAGTGAATTAGAACGTTGCAGCACCACAGCATTCACAAATTTCTATTTATCCAGGAGAAAAAGTTGATTTTGATATTTCTACCTGGTTAATATATCTAAACAGCCATTTTCCATTCACCAACCATCATGTATAGAGTATTCACTATGTCCTAGGCTCTATGTTATTATTTATTCTCCTGGACTAATAAAGAGGTGACCACCAGAAACAAGTGAGGCTGCCAGATAGATTTGGGCTAATTTATGCCATGTTTTATCTGCCATATTAAGGTTTGTTTAAACATCAATAACTTAACTTTTTAAAAGGAAAATTTCAAAAAATAACTATCAAAAAACAAGCACACACGAATAAAATCAGTAGGACTGGTTCATCTAAACAAGTATCAGAAATTTTAGGATTCTTATAAAAATCAAAAAATATCAAAAAATAACTCTAAGAGTGACATGAAAAAGTAGGCTATCTGGGATGTGATAGAACTGCCCATGAGAAAAGTAGTTGGAAAACACAACAGTCCAGACAAGACACAAGTAAAGAGTAATGGAAAATAGAAAGAAATGATTCCAGAAATAGAATCAAGGGAAATAGGTGATCAAATGGATAAGAAACATGAAGAATAGAAGATGCTAATGTTCATCTCAGAAGGGTGGAGACATGTTAAGTACACATACATATGCATGCACTTACAATTAAAGAGAAGGCCCAAATTTAAAGTAGAGGTAATTTGGATATGAATAGAGTAAAACTGCAAATTAAAGATAAATATCTCAGTATAAGTAAGAGCTTTGGCATTCTTTGCTGTAAAGGTCATAGATAAAGCCACAGGGGAAGATAAAATTACACAGACTAGTGTATTTAAGCCATGATTTCCAATCAGCCTGAGTGGTGGGGAAGGGGCAGAGACCATGATTTTCATCAGTAGTATATCTGTTAAAGCATAATCAATACACCCAATGCACAGTAAAAGGTGAAATGTGTCAAAGTCTTGGCTGAGGAGATGCACAGATATAGAGGGCTGCTGCTTGGGTAAAGCACAGATGAAAGTGGATTGATGCAGGCCTGAAGTAAAAACGAGAAAATATGAAGACTCAGGGCAGAATCCTATACACATAAAAGGATTTTTATAAAAGACACTCAGGAAAGGCAGGGTAAGAGGAGTCGGTACAATAGGCTTATTAGAAGTTGCAAAGAGAGGAGATACAGAATTGAGTATTGGTAAGAAAACCAAGATAGCAGAGTGCTGCGGATGAGGGAGTGGGAGGGAGCCCTGAGTCCTAACCGGAACTCAAAACAGCAATTGCAGATGGTATTAGCAAGCCCTGAGCAGGTAGTGCCCAAGAGTCCAGCAGGCTCTAGACAGGGGAGGGGAGGTCATTTAGAGCCATTCACTTTCTCTCATTCTCACTTTCCCTCCCTACAGGAGGAGGACAGTAGACCCCTCTCCTTGAGCTCCAAAATTCCACAGCAGAAGTTACTGGGATTAGGAATGAGCAGGTTTGCCATGGGACTCAGCTGAAGTTTTTCACCATAACCCATGTAATAATAAATCAGTTGTTTGAGAGTACATTTTTTAAGAAATGCTGTTCTACAGTTGCTGTGAGTTAACAGTACCCATTACGGTTTCTATTAATGTCTGCTATTTTTGGGGTGCTTGTTTTATGAAATTTATAACACATTTTATGAATACATTGTCAACATCATTTCAGCTTCTTCTTGGCTGCCTCCTGGTACCCTTGACTTTCTCCTGGAGGGACCTATGTCCTGCTGTCCCAGCCTCCCCGGTGAGGGCCTGCCTCCATTGCAGCTTCTGTGACTCTATCCCCTCCTCAAAGTCTCTGGAACATATCAGACTATTGAAGAAATGTAAGGAAATGTATGTCACATGATTATTTTATTTTAATTTTCTCTGTACATGTACATGTGTTTGTTTGGCTTCCACTTTTTGCCTTCACAAAATTAAAGAGGTTTAAAATTTAACAATAACAATGTTTACGATAAGGACTAGAAACAAAAACCTCCTAAAGAACAAACAAAGATAAATACGTTCAGAAAAGAAATAGGATGATTGCTATCCTATTGACAAAATATTGAGCAATAATAATAATAATGCAAAAAAAGTAACATTCACATTGTCAGATAAAAGTATGTCTATCATAGAATGCTTTGACTCTGATCTTCAGGATGGACTCATCAGTTAACTTTTTTCCCCAAAGTCTCAAAAACTAGAGAATATTTATTTTTATAAATAAAAATAGAAGATAATCTCAAAAGAAAATCATGCCAAATATTATAGACAATAGAAAAAGAAGAAATACTTCAAAATCATTCTACTTTATCTTGATATACCTGACACAAAAATCAAAATATATATATAATTATAAGGGAAATTACAAACATATTTCACATTTCATATTTAGCCTGGGTGAAATAGATCTCCTGAACAGACCAGTTTCAAGTACTGAGATCAAACAAACAATAAAAAAATCTTCCAACAAAAATATGCCCTGGTTCAGATGGCTTCACACCAGAATTCTATCAAACCTTCAAAGAAGAGCCTATTCCCATACTGCAGAAATTATTCCAAAAAATTGAGGAGAAAGGAATCTTCAACATGTTCTACGAAGCAAACATCACCCTAATACCAAAACCAGGAAAAAACCCAACTAAAAAGGAGAACTTTAGACCAATTTCACTAATGAATGTAGATACAAAAATTCTCAACAAAATCCTAGCCAATAGATTACAGCTTATCATCAAAAAAATCATACACCATGATCAAGTAGGTTTCACCCCAAGGATGCAAGGCTGGTTTAATATATGTAAATCCATAAACGTTATTCACCATATCAACAGAAGCAAAAACAAAGCCCATATGATCCTCTCAGTAGATGCTGGATTTCATCAAATGCTTTTTCTGCATCCTTTTCTAATTAGCACACTGAAGAGTTTAGGCATAGGTGGCACATTTCTGAAACTGATTGAAGCTATCTACGATAAACCCACAGCTAATATTTTGCTGAATGGAGTAAAACTGAAAACTTTTCCACTTAGAACTGGAACCAGACAAGGTTGTCCTCTGTTGCCATTACTAGTCAAGTTAACCATAGTGCAGGAAGTTCTAGCCAATACAGTTAGATAAGGCAAGAAAATAAAGGGCATCCAAATGGGAGAAGAGGAGGTCAAACTCTCCCTCTTTGCTGATGATATGATCTTATACTTAGAGAACCCCAAAGACTCAACCACAAGACCCTTGGAAGTCATCAAAAAATACAGTAATATCTCAGGATATAAAATCAATGTCCACAAGTCAGTTGCCTTTGTATACGCCAATAACAGCCAAGATGAAAGGCTAATTAAGGACACAACTCCCTTCACCATAGCCCCAAAGAAAATGATTATTTCGGTTAAAGTCAAAAATCAAATACCATCATGATCACCCATTTTAAAGCACAGCATTATTTTAACAGTGATACTTAGAAGTTTCCCACAGAGCTGTAATATCCATCCATAGATAGAAGAGTCACTCTAAGTCAGTGGTTCTCAACCTGTGGGTCACAACCCCTTTACAACAATGAAAATACATCACAGCATTAGGAAGGTTGAGAACCACTGCTCTAAGTCAACTCTGCTAAGAATGATTTCTTTTACATTTCCTATTTTTAATTTTCTCATTGCTTATTATTAACATACTAGTAGTTTTCATATTTTTTGACAGATGATTTAATTTATGAATTCTTTTCCCTAGAAGAAGAACACAAAAAGCAAATAAAGCCGTGTGTGCTGGCCAGAGCCTGTACTTCTACTAGAGAGATAGAGAGGAAGATTACCTAAGGCCAGCCTGGATAACAGAGCAAGACTCTGTCTCTAAAAAAAAAAAAATTAGTCTCTAGTAACTGAAAAACAAGTTAACATTTTTTTCTAACGAATAGGGATGTCCTTCAAAGGATATCTCAGTGGACATAGCTCATTACTCTCCCTCCACCCATCCTTCCCCC
>CAUYRH010168433.1:0-12486 GCA_963574655.1 Perodicticus potto
CCAAAAACCACAAACTTTTGGTTTTGAAAAAAAAAAAAAAAAAAAAAAAAAAAAAAAAAAAAAAAAAAAAAAAAACACAGCTCAAAGCAGAAAAAAATGTGTAAGAAAGTAAATCCAGAAAAGATTTACACTCAAAGATGATATTAAGGATCGCTAAACCTAGAAATTGAAAGTTCCACCTAACATATCAGAATTGACTGCAGATTAGTAAAGATTGAATACCATGGAAAGGAAATGGATCCTTTTAAATGAGGGAAAAAATCCTATATACCTTGACCAATTATTCCCTAAACCTTTATCGAGTACAAATGTAAGATTTGTTTTAGCTAGTTTGCAATCCAGCTAAGATGATAATATATGTAGCCCTGCTATGCAAAGACTGTTCATTCTGGCTCACTGATGCCCTTGCCAGGATAGCAATTGAAAAATTCAGTGAATCTGTAAACATTGAGGTAGAAACAGGAAAAGCAGTAAAAATGCAGGAAAAACTCAGTGGTGGCATCTCAAGCAAGAATATTCCCACTCTTGGGTGGCGCCTGTGGCTCAAGGAGTAGGGCGCCAGCCCCATATACCGAAGGTGACAGGTTCAAACCCGGCCCTGGCAAAAAAAAAAATATATATATATATTCACACTCTTAATATCTAGTTTCTTTGTTTCCTCTTTTCCTTTGACTTTTTTGTCACCCTTCCTAAAATTCTATTCATTGATAAATTCATGCTAAAATCAACACCCTTTAAAAACTACAGTTATCTCTGAGAATGTTAAGGAGCTAGTGTTTTTTGTTCATATATTAATGTAGATTATCAATCACATAACATTCTTTGTACCAAACTGAAGTCATTGACAGATGATGACAATTTGATATGGTAGGTGCAGCTAATTTGAGGGGAATGTGAAAACTCAGTACTGGGGTAGGAATTACTTTTCTTTTCCCTTTTCCATGCAACTGGCCTTGAAACAACAAATATATGGAATATATATCCTCTGGGATATCTGTGGAGAGCAGAAAGGGGTAGTGCAGCCATTTTACTTCTTGAACAATATAAAGAAGTCCTCTTTCATCTCAAAGTTCCTTTTACTCAATGACATCCTATTCCTAAAACCCAGAATTGAAATGAGTGCTTCAAGTTATCTTATATTATGGACTAAATATGATTCTGTGGGTTGATGGAAAAACCCAGGCTCTCTGTGGAACATTATTTCTATGAAAGCTATATTCCAGGCAACTAACTTGGAAATCTCTTGAAACATAATTCTTTATGATGCAGAGTTTTCCTCTAGATGAGGAAAGAAATTATAAAAAGAATGTTACGAGACCATTAAAACGAGTGCCAGAGATGTGATGTAAGCACAGAATTCAGAAGACTAGGTGGTTTTAAAAATATGTAGAATGACACAAAGTTATATGTCATCGTTCCTGGTAGGTATGCAGGCTTGAAGTGAGCAGGCACGTGGGCGAGCCACTTGCTGTTGGCTCTGCCACCTTGTTAAAACCAAGGCACCAGGGAACTACTGTTACATGAACAAAATAAATCAGCTGACTCATTGGCTTCCTGAAAGCTAAAGTATGCAAAAGGAGAAGTTAAGGGCTTCGTTGACATGCCTTGAACTAAAGGCAATAGACAGCCAACCTTTAATGGAAAGAAACTGTGGTAAAAGGGAAAAGAATGAGAGCAGACCCTGAAGACTGAAGAATACGCTGAAGAATGACTTCCACACAGCCTCCCTCCAACTTTTCTAAAGGAAAAAGAATTAGATTCCTATTGTTCTTGTTTTTCAGGATCTATCAGAGTGAAAAAAGGCAGCCTGGGAATGTGTCTGTACCTTTATTAGTATAACGGCATCACACCATGCCCAAGCACAGTCCTTCCTTCTGTGAAGTTAACCCAGTTCCAAGGCGTGCCCTTAAAATGATTGATGTGCACTCCTCTTGTTCCCTTTCATGTCCTGTTTTTTAATCGACTAAGATGCAGATCAGAAGGCAAGACCTTCCAAAACCACTTGGGATCCCCGAATGGAAGCAATGTATGAGGCATTAGCAAAGCCCCCCAGCTCTGACTAATTAATTTTTGATTGCTACGTAATGGAGAAATAAGCTTCTCTGTTGCTTAAGACAGTGTTCATTTTATTTTATTTATTTTTATGTATTTGCTAGAGCAGCTTAGACTGTACCCTGACACAGAAAATCATGTAGTGCCAACAAGATCATGGTATTTGAGGGTTTTGTTTGGTTTTGTTGTTTTGTTTGCAGAAGTAAAATGAAGAATTGTCAGCATTTTAAACAGGGAAGTTACTTAGAAGCAGACAACAGTATACAAATTTACTACAATTCAGAGACATAAAAAAGAAATTCAAATTACTGAGTGATTTGAATAGAGATAGTTATCGAAATCTTGAGTATTAATTAGATCCCTAAAGAGTTTGGTAGGATAGAGCACAAAATGGTGGAGGACAGTGGACAGCCTGGAGGAACTTTAATGTGAATTACAGGTGGTGGAGGTTAATGAGCAGACATGATAGAGAAAGGACAGCCAGGGAGTTAGAGAAATAAAACACTATTGAAATAACCACGTTTATGCTAATTTTCACAGAAGGCATTCAAAATATATTCCTTTGGGGAACTTACATTTTACTTATTTTTATATATGAATTTTGTCCAATTATCCACCATAAGAAATACAGTAAACGGAAACTAAAGGAACATATTAGCAATATACACAGACATCTCAAATTTGAGAAATGGTAACCTCTGAAATTAAGCTTTTATATGAGAGCATTAACTAGAACAATGAGAGAGTCAAGCCAATGTCTCAGTAAAACCTCTCCAGATGCTTTAGGAAGCATGAAGAAGAATGTCAGGGCTTACCCTCCATTCCCTTGCTCTGACTAATTGAGTTTTTTGTCATTTTGTACGTTTTCCCCACATAGATCAGCACAATCCAAGAAAATATTTCCCCACAACCTAAGCCTTTTACCTTTCAATAAGTGGATTAATCAGTGGAAAAAATGTCAAATTCAAACAAGGAACTTTAAGGAAGCTTCCATTTCTGAAGTACAGGAAGGTTAAGGAAAATCAACGAGAAAGGGTACAGTAACTTGGAGCAAGTAACGGATGAGAACTGCTCCTACCTCAAGCCTACAGGGAGGGGGGGAGTTAGCAGAAAGCTAACCTGGAGAGACACATGTCTGTAGGACAGGATCACCCAAAATAAACTTGGACTTTTGGTAAAGGCAGTGAGTCATGGGAATAAACATATGGACTTTATTTTCCCTCAAGTTCAGTGTCCTACCAGTAACTCTCACTGGCCAAATCCAACCAAAGCCAACCATTCATTCCCTTCCTCCCAATCACAATGCAGCAAGTAAAGGCTAAAGAAAGGATGTGAAGATGCAAACTGAAATAGATGCCTCTTTAGTATGTAGTATAGAGGCATAAAATATATAGCTTTTCTAGTTTGGTTATAGTGGAGCGAGTACTTTAAATAAATATATTGTGTTATTTGAATTAATAATAAAGAGTGAATTCAACCTATGAACAATATCTTAGCTTTTTCCCAGGATGAGATATTTATGGTTCTTGGTTTGCTATCCGGTGACTCTAAACGATGCATAAAGGCACAGGACATCTGGGCTTGTACGTGTCTGCCAGATGGTGTGGGATGCTCAAAGATCTGGATAGCTAATTTTACACAATAACTGCTTCTAATAGGAGTTTTATATTGAAACCTCTGACATGCTTTTACCAGCAGTTGTACTGCCAAGACTGGCTATAATAAATGTGCATGATTTAATAGTAATTTTCCAGAAATTGCACTTTTTTTCCCTTCCCTCAAAATATTTGCCCTATTCAGCAGCCCACATTTTAATTCTACAACCTTCATTCTTCTTCTGATCCCTTTCTGCTCCCAAATGGTAGTCCCCATTAGCCTGGGTGTTTATGTACTATTGCGCACTCATTCAGGGAATTTGAAGATAATTTTTGCCATAAATAACAAAACCACTGTTTCCTAAGTACTGAGGAAATTTCAATTACTACTACTATATTTTTCTAAGGTCCTTCAGTGGCCTTTAAACAATTGCTGCTCTCTCCTAAAAGAGTTGCTGTTTGTGCAATTTTTGCAGCTTTTAAACTTCATCACAATTTAAAGGGCTTTGAATGGTTATCCCTCTTTGAGCCAGAACACAGATTTGATTTCCTTGCACTGACTAATTTGCTGTCTCTCTAAGAAATTCTGCTTTATAGCTAACCCGCTCAACAGGACACACCCTCTTAGAAATGAAAGGAATTATGGCAAAATGCCATTCCTTGTAGTTTTATCTTTTATCTGATGCATATTTTCCTTCCTCTCTTGGTTTCCACTAACTTGTTTAAAATAAAAATGAATTTCTCTTTTATACTTGCATGCTAATGCCCCTGTATTGAGTTTCACTTCCTTTCACTCCATATTAAAGGAGTGGAAAGAATCAGTTTGCAAGGGGCAGAGAGAAAAATTCCCACATCCCTCCCTTTACAGTAGTGAGGTAAAAATAACAATCACTTCCCCGGCTTAAGCAATCATTTTTTCTTCTAAAAATAGAGGCCAGAAAGTTACAACTGCTTGATAAGGACGTGGGTCCACTTATAGTTTTACATATCTAATCAATAGAACATGAGGCTTTATTGGTGAATCTCAAAACACATTGTACTTTCAATTAATAAATTTTCTACTTTCAATTTTTTATTTCAGTTCATAAAAATCATGTTATATTCTCAGTGAATGTGTGATCTACTTGGAATTCCTTCAAAGTCCTTCATCATCTGAAAGATAAAATGCAAACTCTTTAATGTGGTAAATAAAATCCCTATGCTGTGTCCTAATCTAATCTCTTGCCTCTCTCCTTGCACCGTACACTCCAGCAAAATTCCAGGTTTCCCAACATGCTCTTCCTCACACCCCCATGTTTTATTGTTATTGTTTTGCTGTTATTTTGGCTGTGCTTCCCACAAACTTTCTTCCACCTATATTTACAACCACTACTACCCTCTACAATCTGCTCCAGACTAATTTCAGAATCCCTCGCATAAAGGCTTGCTCCATGTTAACTGAGCAGAGAAGACATACATTGATCAGACCTGTGTTAATGACAGTGAAAGCCAGGCAAAAGAACCCTAAATTTTGTTTTTACTACTGTTTACTGCATCTCCATATGGCCCAGGCACTGTACTAGTTGCTGGCAATATAAACATGAGTAAGAAGAGCCCAAACCTTTGAGGACATCGAAGAGGAATAAACTCGTTTGTAAATCAATATGGACAACGCATTTCGTAATTGTTATCGCTGATGGAATAAAAGCACATGCAAGTGAAACTCTGTTTTCTCACTTTCAATGGAGAAATCAGCAAGACACAAGGCAGGGTGCACATTTAATCTCATATGCAGAGTTAACAAAAGGGATGGATTAAAACTTGTTCCCATCTCTTTGATATAGGCGAAAAGCCTATATTGCCTTTAAACAGACTCATTCTGTGAGAACAGGTTTGAAGTGTTTTAGTGAGTTGGGAAGGAGAGACTGGGATAGAACTCCACTTTGACCATAGGCTTGCTCAAGAAGAAGGTAATACTTCGGTGAACAAAGACTTGGTCCTGTAGGCAGGGCTTGTAGATAAGTCTTCTGTATAGCTTAGGAATCTCCACCATTCCTAGAGAATGAAAAACCACCTCCGGATGGTCTGTTAAGGGTCTAGCATTCAAGCAACTTATTCTTCCAGAGTTTACTTTGTGGCTTAGATTTAATTTTAGATGGAATGATGGTAAAAGATAATAGTTAATGGAGTATTGTGTTAGTTAATCAATATACAGGTGAGCACAGTGAAGTGGTCAGGTGAAAATCACAAGAGTCAAGTCACCAGATTTTAGATGGATGATGTATACGTCAAAAGATTATTGATTAATAGTGTATACATGTTCAATCAAATATAACAAAGGGATATAAAAGAATTACCAAAGGAATAAAAAAGCCTCGTCCACATCTCTTAGACCTATCTAAATTCAAGGTTAAAGTAAAGTTCTGAGAGAATTTTTAAAACAAAAAAAGAGAAATAGAAATGAAAATAGAAAACTGGTAAAGACATTTTTCCTGAGAAGCAAGCCAGGCGATGAGCCTCTACCTTCCTCTGTCCCCAGATACCTGTGGTGCAACTTTCTATACCAATCGTAGCCAACAGGGCTTCAAAAGGACAACTTGCAGGACTGTGAAATGGATTTTCTGCATTCAGACACATAAAACGGACTGGACCACATTGAAATTGACTATGGACTGGGGTTGGCTCTGAAAATAATTTAGAGTATAAGGAAAAAGCTAATTATTATCTGCTCGGGAAGTAGAACAAGGAGAATGATAACAGAATTTGCCTATACTCCTAAAATTTTTCAGGAAAAGGAACATGTGAGAATTTCCCACAACTTATGCATGGCACTGGGAAAGAAACGTATATGGGTTCTTGGGTCCTGCCCAGTAGGGTGTCCTAGAAACACTGAAGAGAAATCAGCAGAAAGAGTCTGGAAGTGTCCTGCCAGCTGCCTAAGGCTGACAAGCAGCTCCTCTCTCTTTACGTGGTGCATCCATAATATTAACTGAACTGCCAGAAGTAGAGCCACCCAGGCAACTTATGAAGATCCCAACAAGTTACACAATGAGATAGTCAGCTTCAGTCAACCACAACTTCACTTAGAGGGACCCAACGTAACCAGCAGTCAATGAGCATAACGATACTCAACTAAATAAACACTGGCTTTTTCTCCTGCCTTTGCTCCCCATGTGAAAGCCCCAATCTTCCTCTTTGGCAGTAAGTTAGCCATGGAGGAAGAGTAGAGAGGAATAGGTTGAAAGGTTGCACAAAGGCTACCAACCATGCTACGGAATTCCAGTTGGATGACGATTGAAATGGGAGCCAGAAGAATATTTAACAGAGAACAGCTTCTGCTTTTTGATCTTTGCAAGGGTCACGATACTTTCTGAATCAAGACTGTTACTTGAAGTAACTTAAGAGATGTTTGTCACTTTTGTCAAAATGTAAAAAACCCCGCAAACAGCTGGAGCTTTCATTTATTGACAGAGAAACTCACTTGCTGCATAAAGTATCAGGATCAATAAGAGGTAAGTAGAAAGATGCATTTGGTTATGATCCATGCATCATTTATGCTCAACAAACCAGTTAGAGAATAAAGCCAAATTTATTCTCAAAAACAACTATAGATGATTTATTTAAAGTAATGAAGGAAACAAAAAGCCTATTTTATTAATTAGGACTTAGATTAATTTTTCACTTGTCAAATTCCCTAGGAGGAGGAAGCTGTTTTGCTGGTATTCCAGATCAAAAGGAGTTGGGAATACATAATATCCAGTCAAAACTCCATACAGGTTTATGGCACTGAATTAGAGACTCAAGCTTCAACTGCATGCCGCAACTTTAACAAACTATAAACTTCATAACTTTGATTCTTCTGACTAGCATTCCTTGCCTTTAAAATACTGACCCCTGCTAGGAAAAGAATATGCTGATAACTAATGAAACCTGAAGAATAGACTTTTATTTAGCATTACTAAGCAATTCCACACCTGTTACATAGAAGGCAAAAATAGTGCCTTACAAAAAGTTGAGTAATATGATGACCTTGGAGAATGACCTTGTGTCAGAAAAGAAGCTAAGAGGGAAAAGAAAGTTGAGCTGTTGAACCCACACCACTCACTGTACACATCGCTACATAGTTTTCTTTCTTTAGATTTTTACAAAACATGTTAACATTAGAAAACTGGCCTCTTATGCGAACTTCATGCCCAGTGTCCTGGAGTACTTTATATCTTTCAGTCATGAAAATATGTTGGTTACCTTGCAGACTATATGGGAATTTGCTTTTTACTAACACATGGTCTCCCCTCACTGTGTGGAGTAAATAATCTCTATCTCCTCTGTTGTGAAACACTGCAAGACTGTAAATCACAGCAACAACACTGACAACGTTTTATTACATTATGCCCCAGTCAGTCAGGGATCATTATCATTAAGAAAACCATTTACGTATGTATTTCCTTCTATTTCTAATTTCATTTCCAGACTTAAATATTTTTAAAAGATTTCTTTTTCAGCAAAGCTGTTGTCTGATGTTAAGAAAAATGATTTCTTATGAGCTCTGTTCTTTTTCATTAACAAAGAATGCTTGATGCATGTGTATATAATGAGTTCTAAAATTAAAGCATAATGAAAAAATTTAAAGGATTACTAAATACAATATTTATCTTAAATATGTTGCTGGAATTTATAAAAGACTTAGATCATCAGGTTTAAATTCATCCATTTACAAATATCTTGTAAAATTATATCTAATTATAAGTCAGTTTCTCTTCTAGATTCTTTTTTTTTCTTTTGAGACAAAAGTCTCACTCCATCGTCCTCAGTAGAGTGCTAGGAATACAGGTGTGAGCCACCATCCCCGGCCACTCTTCGAGATTCTTTATGTAAATCTAATATTAACTGCTTGAGGAGTTACAAAAGGCATTAATCTTTTAAAAATATACTTCAGGGAAATTTTTATTGCCTTCATTATCTTTTTGCCAGTTTTATCAATAGGCCTTCCTATGGTAAGCTGGCAGGCAAATCCAAAAAGATGTCTCCTATAGCCACTGAACATGCTGAGTGTATTACACAGATAACCCCATCATAGGATCCTAATATTATAATGAGAATCATGACTTACTTTTTTTTTTATTTGAGATAGAGTTTCACTATATTACCCTGGGTAGAGTGCCTTGGGGTTACAGCTCACAGCAATCTCATACTCTTGGGCTCAAGCAATTCTCCTGCCTCAGCCTCTCAAGTACCTGTGACTACAGGCACCTGCCACAATACCCAACTATTTTTTGTTGCAGTTGTCATTGTTATTTAGCTGGTCTGGGCTCGGTTCGAACCCGCCAGGCCCGGTGTATGTGGCTGGCGCCTTAACTGTTGTGCTACAGGCGCCGAGCTCACAACTTACTTTCTGTTCAATGTATTCCTAAACTTAAGATTTATTTAAATATAGTATATCTTCTCCAAACACACAAAATGTTAGAAATACCATGATCTCATGTGTTTTTATGAGTGATGGAAAAATAGACCCTCTTAGAGGTCAATGAAGTCCTCATCTCAAGCAAAAGCTGGTTAACATGGACTAGGATGCTGTGGTCAAGGTTTTCTCAGTTGCACTAGCAGAGCTGTAGGGTTCTAGTTAACTGTCATCTTTTCCATCTATAGAGGGTGACAATGAGGTACCCTGACTAATAGTATCACACAGCTTAGGAATGTGTCAATCAAAAGGATGAATGGGTCAGTCTATATAAACATAGAGAATCACTGATGCAATTGGGCAATGCTGACCCATGAACTACCCACAGCTCAGAGTCCTCCATTAGGCCCATGCAGACATACTGCTGTCACCACACATCCTCGGGAACACCAAGTAGTGCAAATAATTGCAGATACACCAGTAATGTAATAAAGCAGAAGTGTCCCAGCATTGTCGTGTGGGTTTACCAATGATTTCTTCTGGGTAAGTGAAGCTGGAATAGTGAGAGTGAAATGATAAGCATTGACTAGATCTCCCTCTCCAGTAAGACTTTCTCCCCACCTAGCTCCTGGGTGGTGGCATGTTCTACCTACTTCTGTGTCCATCTAAAGAGCAGGCACAATGACTCGGAGTTCTGCTTGCTTCTGTGTTATCCCAGGGCCCAAAAGTCAGCATTTCCTCTCCGTTGCTTTCAGCATCTATAATATTCCACGGTGCAAACTCCAGCTGTCTTGAGCTGACTCTCGAAGTTATTCAAATAATCTCTTGAGGTACCCCTCACTGTTTTTGTTGGCGCTCTGGGGACACAATTACAGAGGTATTGAGCAGTTTCTCACAACCCCATTTCCCCCATAAGCCCTGTTATTTTATTTTTAGTATATAGTTTTGCAGAATACAAGGTTTTTCAAAAATTCTAGTATGGTGTTTCAATAGAAACACGTGTGCCCTCTGTAGAGAGATATAAGGGAGGTATAAGGGAGAGATTTATATGACTTAGTCAAGACTTATGACTAAGTCTTCATACACAGATTTTTCTTTCTGATAATTACTGGTTAGCCTAATGAAAATATCCAATCAATGTGTCATTTTTCTCAGGGGTAATTATAAGTTTGTATTTTTGTTGTTTATGTCAATCTCTCCTGAGTTTGCTTGACAGATCGGCAACCCACAATCAGTGCAGTCCAATCACTAACAGACTCTGAACTTGAAGGGACTAATTAACAGAGATTAACGTCACCCTGTTAGATCTTGACTCAGCAGCTATCTAGCCTCGTTCCAGATTGGGCCATCTTTCTATCTTGCTGTGTAACCTTCTTAAATGTCCAATTTCTGTATGAAACACAATGGAGACGCATTTTGATTCAAACTCCATCTCTGGATAAATCAGTTAACATCTCTAAGACTTACTGTCTGCCTTAAGAAACGTTAATATTCATGGGCATACTGCATCAGGGTGTTGAAGAGTTTCATAAGCCTCGCACGATGCATGGCATATATAAGAGCTTGATGAAGTAGACCTATTAATATTACTATTATTCATAATGAGCATTGCAGCCAGGTTGTGCCAGTCCTTTTCCACCTATGCCTCCGAGTTCAACAGAACTTTTAAAAAGTGAAAGAGAGAAAAAAAAAGAGAAAGAAGGAAAACCACAGAGAGAGGGAAGAATGTCATAGGATTCTAGAAATATGTTTTTTTGAGGTCTGAGACCTATCTGGTTCAGCTCTATATTTCTCACCTTTAGAATATCTAATGGCAAAAGAAAAAAAATATTCTGTAGTATTGCAAAAGAGGAAAGCAGTACAAATGTAGTTCTCTGGTGGTGCAGAGCGCCTACTGAGACCATCTTATTGGTAGAAAGGTTCATAATTATTTTATCTCAAATTGTATTTTAATACCAGGGACTAGGGCTTAGGGGTGGGGGAAATGGGGAGATGGTCATCAAAGGGTACAAGGTTTCTCTTAGGAGGAGGACTAAGTTTTGGAGCTCTATTGTACTGTCCAGTGGCTATATAGTTAATCTCATATTATATTCTTGAGAATTTTTAAGAAAGAATATTTTAAATGTTCTCACTGCAAAAATATTATAAATATATGAGATGATGGGTATGTCAATTACTTTGATTTAATCATGTATATTATATATATATATATATGTATATGTATATACACAAACATCACATTCACGTTGTGTCCCATAAACGCATGCAACTTTTATTTTTCAATTATAAATAAATAAATTTTTTAAAATAAAGTCATTTAAAAGACTATGCCACTCTATTCTACATGAAAAAAAATCACTTTACCTCAAGAATCCACTCTCTTGCTCAGACATTTTCATTCAGGAAATCCTTCCTGTGTCTTGTTGAAATCCCTTCTTTATCACCTGCTTGGACACTGCAAATAGCCACACTCTAAAATTGTGATGACAGAACGCTTACCTGTCCTGAAGAAACCTTCCATGCAGCTTATCTTTATGCTCTGCTAGCTGCCAAATCTGCCATGTAGTATTGTAGAAAGAATCCTCAATTAGTGAAAAAATTGAACTTAAACACTAATAAGTGTGTGAATTGGTAAAACAATTACACGTCTCTGAGCCTGTATTCCCCCAGTAAAATGGGACCAATAACAACAGCCATGCCTTCCACATTATAGTGTAGAAAAGAGCTACTAAATGACTTAGTTGAAAGATTTATGATGGGTTGCATATGGTCTGTAATACTCTAAAATTGCAATTATTTTTAAATGTGAAATTTAGTAAAATCTTCCTGATTAATAAAAACAGTGAACACAATATATAATTCGAACTGTCAGTATTAAATAAAACACACAGGGTTTTGGGTTATTTTAACCATACTATTTATTCATTTATTTATTTGTTTAGAACTAATTTGAAGGTACAAATGATTAGGCTACATCGTTTGCATTTGTTAGGCAAAGTTCAAGTTGTAGATGAGGCTTTCACCCAAGGAGTGTGCTGTAGACCCTTACATTGTGCCCATTAAGTGAGAGCTTACCAATCCCCCTCTTTGCTCTCTTCCCCACTTCCACCTCTCCCCTCTCCCACTTGAACTGAATTTTGTTTTTCTTTCATGTGTGTGGGTGTGTGTTGTTTACCTATTAGTCTCATATTAGTGTTCAGTATATGGGATACTTATTTTTCCATTTTTATGATACTTTACTAAGAAGAATGTTATTCAACTCCATCCGGGTAAATACAAAAGATGAAAAATCTCCATCTTTTTATGGCTGCATAGTATTCCATGATATACATATACCACAGTCTATTAATCCATTCATGTGTCGATGGGTATTTGGGTTGATTCCACATCTTGGCAATTATAAATTAAGCTGAAATGAACAGTCTATTGCAAATGTCTTTGTGGTAAAGTGATTTTTTTTTT
>CAUYRH010168434.1:0-10569 GCA_963574655.1 Perodicticus potto
AGAGCTCATCATTTTGTGTAATACCTTTAACAAATATAAAATTTCCATCCTTATCTTTACTCACTTGGATTGGTTTAAAGACTATTGTGTCTGCGAATAAGATTGCAACACCAGCTTTTTTCTGTTTTCCATTTGCCTGAAATATGGATGTCCATCCCTTCACCTTGAGTCTAGATTTGTCTTTTAAAATAAGGTGCAATTCTTGGATGCAGCAGAAATAAAGGTCTCAGATGGCATCCACTTAAGTGGAGTTAATTTGTACTGCAATGTACTTTGTGGATACCAGATGACGCTGTGAGTGGTTCTCAGGCTTCTCACTCTGTCTGATCAGTCTCCATTTTTGTAGTTTTGTAGTTTTTCCCCTGGTTTGCATTGGAAAAGGTGCTTTATTTTGGGTGCTCGGCTCCAAAGGACACTCCCATCCAACCTCCAACTTAGGTGCACCAGCCCTCTCCTCACAGAACTCTCCGCTCTGCCCTCCCGCTCTCTTGCAATCCAGGAACTGGAATCAGCTGAAAGAGGAGAGCTCGGTGCGTGGTCATTGCGGGTCGCAGTCAGCCGGCCACCGCAGTTACGGCTGGAGGGGACGGGGCTCCCGCCCGTCTGTTGCTACTGCTCTGACCTGCGCCTTTTTCTCCGGCTGGAGTGCTCAGGGCCCTCTTTGCCACCTTCCACGGCTCAATGTCTTCTCCACACCATAGGATCCCAGGACCCCTGCACCGTCAGACCTCACCAGGATTCTGCCCCTGGGGTAGCACTGACAGAACACCTATTCCCAATGATCTTGGGAAAAGACGCTGGCCATTTTGGACATTCCAATATGTTTGTATCCGCCTCGCGCCTGAGCTGCACGGGTCCCTGTGGGACCTAGCAGCGCGCCTTTCTGGTCATCAAACACTGAGATCCACTTTTCAGTGGAATTTTTTCCCAATTAGGATTTGTGAGTTGCGACCTGCTGTCCTCCCTGTGGGAGGGGACGGCTGCCCCTCTGCCATGCAGGGGGAAACAGTTTACAGCAGTTTCCGTGGTTATGAACTATATTTCAAACACAACAATCCACCAAATCGCTGTGCATTGCCAGCTGCCCATTCACTCCGACAATTCACACGGGGCAAGGTCCAGTACTCCCTCCCTCTCACCTGCTGACTGGGGAGTGATGAACTACAGGACCATCACCGCCGCCCTCTTCTGAGCTCCCCCCATGTTTTCTTCCACAAGGAATGATTTCTATTCTTTTAAATTTGCTCAGGTTAGACTTGTGACCTACGATATGATCGATTCTGGAGCATGATCCATGGGTTAATGAGAAGAATGTGTATTCATTTTTGTTAGGATGAAATGTTCTGTAGATACCTTTTAAGTGCAAAAGTTGGATGGTTAAGCTTAAGTCTAAAATTTCATTTCCTAGCTTCTTTTTGGAGGATCTATCCAACACTTCCAAGGTAGTGTTAAAATCTCTGACAATTATCTTGTTGGAGGAAATCAAGTTGTTCATGTCTGTTAGAGTCTGTTTTATAAATTGTGCATTCTGGTTGGGTACATAAATGTTAATAATTCAAATCTCATCATGTTGAGTGTTGCCCTTACAAATATGAAGTGACCTTCGTTATCCTTCCTTACTTTTGTTAGTTTAAAGCCTAGTGTATCTGTTAATGAAATTGCAAAACCTGCTTTTTTCTGATTTCCATTTGCCTTAATTATAGGTGACCATCCCTTCTACCTGAGTCTATATGTATCTTTAAAGGTAAGGTGAGACTCTTGAATGGTGCAGATGTTTGGCCTGAGTTTTTGTATCCTGTCAGTCAACCTGTGCCTCTTTAGAGGGCAATTTAAGCCATTCACATTAATTGAGAGTATTGATAATCCAGATAGTATTTTGGGTATTGAGTTTTTTGAAAGTCCAGTGGACATTTTTAATCCATTCGCCACTGTGGAATTTCAATTTTGATCAAAAGTTTCTGAGTGAGTTTACTTTCATGGTAGACGATTGTGCTGTTCATTATGGAAGATAGGTCTGAGAATATCCTGGACAGATGGTTTAGTTACAGCAAATTTCTTCAACATGTACATTTCATTAAAGTATTTAACTTCTCCATCATAGTTGAAACTCAGTTTAACTGGATACAGGATCAGGGGTTGAATGCTGTTTTCTTTAAGGAGATCAAAATTTGATGCCCACTCTATTCTAGCTTGAATGGTTTCAGCAGAGAGATCTGCAGTCATTCTAATGCTCTTTCTCTTGTAGTTTATGGTTTTCCTTCATCTGGTGACTTATAGAATTTTCTCCTTCATATCAACTCTGGCAAAGCTAATTATAAGGTGTCTATGAGAGTTTTTATTTGGATTGAGTCATGCTGGTGTTCGGAAACTGACTGCAGTTTAAATTTCAGATTCTCTTGGCATGTCTGAAAAATTCTCTTTGATTGTTTCATGAAGTAAAGCCTGTGTATCCTTTGCAGCAACCTCATCACATTCAGGTATTCCTATAAGGTAAATATTAAATCTCTTCAAATTATCCCAGAGCTCTCTGAAAGAATGATCTATTTTTGTTCCCTACTTTTTTCCCTCTTTGAGCATTTGGGAGTGTTTAAAGACTTTGTCTTCAATGTCATAGATCCTTTCTTCTGCCTGCTCCATTCTTTTACTGAGGGATTATATTAATTTGTCAGATCTTTGAGGGCTGCAAGTTCTCACCTTAATGTGTCAAAATCATGGGTGATTTTGTCTTTGAATTCGTTGAATTCTTGAGACATCTTTTGAATTACTCTTTGAAATTCTAATTCCATCTTTACCTCCATTCTGTTGATCTCATTTGCTATCCAACTTCTGGACTCGATTTCTGACATCTCAGCCATTTGTTTATGAATAGGATCTTGTGCTGTGTCTGCCATATCATTCCTTGGGGTAGTTGATATACTCTGATTATTCACCTCGCCAGAGTTTTTCCACTGATTCTGCCTCATGATTATTTTTCACTGTTGGCTAGTTTGGCAGGTTAGGTGAAATTGGATTAGGAGTTACTGGAGTTGTGGTTAATCAGCCCTTTGTCAAGGATCTGGGACTGATGAATGCATTTTTTCCCCTGTAACTTTGCAAAGGACCCATACAGTATTACAGTCTGTGGCTGAGGAAACCTTCTTGGTGTGGTTGGGTTAGATGGCTCTGTCTTGTATTCAGGTGGTTCTCAGCCAATCCTAGTGGATCAGTGACTCTGCTGAAGTCTTAGCTGAGGATAAATTTAAGCAACTAAGACACCCCACCCCCCATGGATGACAACTGGAAGAGAAAAATCAACCCTTCTCATTACCACACAACCAGGGTACCATCCAAGAGTGTCCTTGGGTGGTTGTCCCACGTTTGGAGTTCAAAACCAATTGACCCAGTCAGTACAAAATCTTAAGTGAGAGAATTTGAAAGGTCTCCAGCAACTAGCTGGCAGAGGTCTCCTGGCTTCTCAAATTTGCCTTGCTCTGGTGCTCTGGAATCAGAAAGGCCCAACCAGTAGCAGAGATGGACCAGGGGGCTTTGTCTCTTTCTCCACCTTGCTTCTCTTTCATGCCCAGTCACTGGTGACCCCACAGGGCTGAGGTCCTGCTCCCTCAAATAAGCAGATGTGCTCGGTCTTTGCACCTGTTAGAGTCAAAGGAATTTCAGTGGCCCCACGGCTCAGCCACTACCCTAAGTCACTAGCATGCTGTGGGAACTTAAGCCTGCCTGACATGGGTACTCAATTCCACTTGAACTCAGTCTAATCCTTGAGGTTAAAAGCCAGCAAATGCTTTTATCCCTCAGCCACCATGCCTTTGCACCTGCCACTCTGCTGCACTGGTATCCCTATAGAGTGAGTTCTGGTTTCCGCTGGCAGTCCTCAGAGGTGGAAAGGGGTCTCTCTGAGATTAGATCCCAGGGGGATTGCTCTATTGTTGCTGGATCTTTGAAGGCAGTGACCCTGCGCAGCTCCCTGGTGACTGCCACAGCCAGGGATTTCTGGCTATAGGAACAGCTGTGGAAGTGTGGGGCACATGGATCCAACAGCAGGGATGGGGACGCTGCACACAGTTCTGGCAGTGCCTGGCACCCAGTGACTTCATCAAGGTCAATGCTCAGCTCATGACTCTTGCTTGGTGGGTGGAGCACAGCAACGAGGCTCCAGCAGGGCTGAGCAAGGGAGCATGGGGGCGTGGGTTGCAATGCTCTATCAGGGCCTGAGGTGAGGCTTCGGCCAGGCGGGGGTGGGGCATGGGACCCTGTGGCTCTAGCACGGCTGGAGATGAGGCTTTGTCCAGGTGTGGGGGGGGCACTTGGTCTGGCAGGGCCAAGGATGCTGCTCATGAGCCTCATCCTGCTGTCTCTGCAGGGATTAGTCTTCTGGTTTGCCACGCAAGGGGGGATGGGTGGACCAAAAGTTCAGAATGGCAGGGAAAATGTTAGTTCAATTTTTCTGCCTGGCAAGAGAGTGCTCAGGGTCACAATAGGGTCCCTCTGGGGAAATAGACCCAGCTTCCTACAGCTCTCACCCATGGAGTGAGACAAGGGGTCCTCAGTTCACCACTCACCTGTAGAAATCCTACAGGAGCAAACCAAGACAAAAAAAAAAAAAGAAAAAAGAAACACAACTTTCGTGGGGGAGGATAAGGACACTTTTCCTTTGAGATGAATTTTGTACCTGAAGTTTGCTTTCTTGGCATTGCAGCTTGCCTCAGCAGAGGTGATCTGCAGTTATCACTCTTCTCTCTTAGCTTAGTTCCCAGTCTTGAGCTTAATTGAGTACTTTCCTAATATTGTCCTTCCCTCTGGATGGGACCTTCATTTGGAGGCTGGCTCCAGCCAGCCAAGTTGCCCCTCCCCCAATTTATGATTTTTGATTGAATAACAAGACCTATGCGAGAATGACCCAGTACTTCACTTCCTGGTTGCACTTGAGAAGCTGCCAGATTAGTGTATGCCTCTCACAGGTTCCCATCAGTTATTTCACCTGAGGTAACTGAGTCTGAGTTTTTTCTCATGTCAATTTCCCTTGGTGCAGATCCTAGCAAAGTTGTGGGGACCCAGGCCACCACACAATGACACATCAAAAAAGTTATACACCATAATGAAGTTGATTTTATCTCAGGGTTACAAGGTTGGTTCAACATACATAAATATGTAATACACCACACAAATAAAATAAAAAACTAAAACAATATGATTCCCTCAATTGATACAGAAAAGGCTTTTGATAACATCTAACATAATTTCATGATTAGAATCCTTAGAAAAATAGGCTTAGATGGGACACTTAAACTGATAGTGGCCATCTACAGAAAACTCAGAGCTAGTATCATGTTGAATGGAGAAATATTGAAGGTATTTCCACTCAGATCTGGAAATACACAAGGATACCAATTGTCATCACTTCTCTTCAGCATTGTACTGGAATTCCTCACCATCACAATCAAGCAAGAGGAGATCAAGTATATTCAAATGAGGACACTTGAATGAGAGACATATTTTCTCTGGCTCTTCACAGAGAAAATTTCTTTCACCTATAAAACCCCAGTGACTCAACTAAAAAGCTCTTAGAAGCGATTAAGGAATACCCTGAGAGAAGAAATAGCAGAAGATGTTCAAAAATGGAATAACATACCATTTTCCTGGTTGAGAAGAATCAACATTGTTAAAATGTCCACACTACTCAAATTAATCTACAGATTTAATGCAATTCCCATCAAAGCACCAATGTCATACTTTAAGGAACTTAAAATAATAGTACTTCATTTCATACAGAATCATAAAAAAGAAACAATAGCCAATACAATTTTTAAAAATATAATACGGAAGTATCATGGTACCAGACTTCAGGTTATACTACAAATCTATAGTGATCAAAACAGCATGGTACTGGTACAAAAATAGAGATGTAGATATATGGAACAGTATAGAGAATCTACAGATGAATCCAGTGACATAGTCTCATTTGATCTTTGATAAGCCTAACAAAAACATGGGTTGGGAAAAAGAATTCCTACTTAACAAATGGCATAGGGATAACTATTTAGCAACATATAGTAGATTGAAACTGGGCCTACGCCTCTCACCAATAACAAAATAGATTATCATTTGAAAGATGATTTAAATATAAGACATGAAACTATAAAAAATACTAGAAGATAGTGCATGGAAAATTCTTTAAGATATTGACCTGGGAAAATATTTTATGAGAAAGACCCTCCCCCCCCACTAGAAATTACAGCAACACCAAAAATAAATAACTGGGATTTGATCAACTTAGAAAACTTCTGCACAGCTAAGGGCACTATAACTAAAGCAAACAGATAGCCTTGAGAATGGGAAAGATTTTTGCATGTTATTATTTGAACAAAGGTCTATAATGAGAATCTACAGAGAACTCAAATTAATCAATAAGAAAAAAACCTTTTCTTTGGGGGCAAGAAATTTGAACAAAAACTTCTCTGACTATGACAGGTGAATGGCCAACAAACATGAAAAATCGCTTATTATCTTTAATCATCAGAGAAATGTAAATAAAAACCATTTTGAGATATAACCTAACTCTAGTAAGATTAACCCACATCACAAAGTCCCCAAACTGCAGATGTTGGCATTGGAATGGAGGGAAGGGAACACTTCTAGACTGCTGGTGGGATTGCAATGTAATACAATCTTTATGGAAAGAAATGCAGAGAATTGTCAAAGAACTAAAAGTTCATCTTACATTTGATCTTGCAATTCTATTACTAGGCATCTACTTAGAAGAGCAATAATCATTTCACCACAAAGACATTAGCATGTGTATGTTTATTGCAGCCTAATTAATAATTGCCAAGTCGTGGAAGCAAACCAAGTAGCCATCAACTCATGAATGGATTAGCAAATTGTGGTATATGTATACCATGGAATACTATTCAGACATAAAAAATGATGGAGACTTTACATCTTTTATGTTTAACTGGATAGAGATGGAACACATTCCTCTTAGTAAAGTACCTCAAGAATGGGGGGAAAAGTAATAGAGAAGTGTACTCAATACTATTATGAAACAATTATATAAACACTGACACATTCATATGAATTATAAAACACAAATATGTCTACCAAGGAGGAGTAGAGAGGAGGGAGAGGGGGGAAGAAAGGCAGAGGGTGATTGGTGGTAGAATGGAGGGCATTTGGTGGGATCTCACTTAATCTACACAATGCAAGCGTATATTTCAAAATAATTATGTGTAAATTTTAAATGTCTTACCACAAAAAAACAAGTAAGTGAGGTGATGGCTGTTACTTGGTTTGATTTAAGCATTCCACATTGTATATCAAATCATCACATTGTACCCCTTAAATATATACAGTTATGATTTTGATGAAAACTTAAATATATATTAAAAAGAATAGAAAAACAAACACCATGTGCACTAAATACTAAATTAGAACTAGTACATTCATACATTTATGCTTACATGAGAGAAAAAAAAAGCTTATTGAAATTCAATTAGGGGGTTGGGTGAAAGAGGATGAGTAAACCACCATCCAATAGGTACATTACACAGATATACTGCGTGCTTCCTGGGTGACAGTCACAACTACAACTCAAACTTTAACCTTACAAAAGCAAACTATGTAGCCTATTCATATATGCCCCATAGTACTCTGAAATTTTTTGAATTAAAATATAAAATTTTTTAAAAATAATGCAAAGGATTTTAAAATCACACCAAATATTATTGAGTATAACCATAATCATCACCTTAATTATGTATGCTGACACAGAAAAATATGGTAGAAAGTAGGGTCAGAATCACATGTGTTTGAATGAATATTAATTCTACTAGACAAAATCCTTTTTAAATTACCTTTCTCTGAGCTAGAATAAGATCTTGGTCCACCTTGGATGTTAAAAATGAACCTCCATCATCTTCCATCCAGTAAAATTTTATGTGCTTCAAATGTACCTTTGTGTCCAGTTTTAACCTGTGGAAGATTAAAAAGAAACTGATGTCAGAAAATTATTAATTTTTACATGTACTTACTGGCTCACTTTTAACATCTGAGCTTCCAGTATACTGGATTTTTTTTTTAACTTTTTGCCTAGCATTGTGTACCAGAAACAATGCTAATGCTTTTAAAATTTAGATTTGGATTTAAGAATATTACTTAGGTACCAAGGAAAGGAACAGTTTTAAATGGGTTTAGATTGCAGAGAGAGTAAGAAATAGAATATTATGGCAGATATCCAGGAGGGAAATGATTGTGCCCTGAGTTAGAATCATCACTATGATGGTGGAAAAGAAAATAAAGATGTAAGAAATAATTAGAAAGTAGTTTAAAAGGACTCATCACTGCTTAGATGAAGGGAGTAAGAGAAATGGGAAGTCAGGCTTTACTGACTGGGTTAATTGCAGTCCAGTCACTGAAATTGGGTAAGAATAGAGGTAATGGATCACATTTGAGGGCCTTGTAAGGAAAACAAGATCACTTTTAGACATACTGAATTTCTGGTATATCTAAGATGATTGTATGCCAGTGAATACACAGTCCTGTAGCTTAGATGAGAATAAGCTCGAGATGAAGATTTTGGTATCATCTATATAATGGAAAATAATTAAAAGGGCAATTGTAGAAGTAGTCATTTTGATAGAGTGAGTAGAGAGAAAAGGGAAGCAAACCAAGTCCCACTAGAGTCCCAAAATATAAGGAACAAACAGCAGAAAAAGAGCTAGCACGGGAGATGAAAAGGGAAAAGAAAGAGGGGAGAGGAGCCAAGATGGCGGTCTGTAGCCAGCTTTCTGCAGACGCTCCCGTCCAGAAGGAGAGGTAAAGGACAGAAATTTAGCAGGAAAGCCGACGGTTTGGAACTGAGCCAAAAGAGAAGGTCAAAGAACGCACATCATCCCTGCTGGAGCAACCTGCGACCCCAAGGATACAAATAAAAAGTACAGAGCGCATCACCAAGTGGATGGGAATCCTCTACTGCATGAAAGCAGCTGGCACTATACACCATACCTCCATACAAACAAGCGAGCAGAGTTCAGATGTGCTCCCACTCTAACCCACGGGAGAGATCCTCTAAAAACTGGACCTCCTTCCCCTACTAGGGTGCCGCGGTACTCTCCTGCCAGGCATAAAACTGTATAAAAACTGTATATATTCTCTACCTGCAAGTTGAAACTCCCAGCACTCCCCTCCACTCTTACCCTGAGATCTGGAGGTCTGTCCCCCACGGAGTCCAGAATCTTGGACACTTTCTCGAGGGGTGTGGACAGGGCGTGAGCTGTACTGGTCTGTGCTATTTTCCCAGCTCAGGAGCAGTGAGAGGAATAGTGAGCCGAGAGGTGGCAGAAGAGGAGAGACGGTCCCCTGAGGCACCAAGCAGCAGCACTGAGAAAGATTTGCTAAAGTTAGGCTGCACCTGGCCCTCAGGGGATGACAGCTGAGACAAAGGGCTGAATCTCACAGACTGAGTCAGGACTATTAGCAGCCAGCGTCTCTTCCACAGGGAAGAAATTCTGCAAACTTGTTCTGTTCTATCAGCCTTTTAATCCACTTTACATCAATCGAGGACAGGGCTGGAACTGAGTGAATAGCACCAGCCCCTACCAAGTACCCAGGTTATCAGGCCTCACCTCCCCGCTGCCAACACCAACATAACTGGTGGAATGGCTGAGGAGCCACCAGAGCCCCATGTGACCTAGGCAGGCCCAAACCTCTAGAGCATCTGCTCTTTGGAGGGAACTGAATCACAGCCCTGCAGGGTTACCACAGACAGAGTGTGACAGACGGGCAAGGCGGGGAAGGAGGCATCAACCTTCCCAAGTTAATTTACTGGCTGGGGGGGCCCTCTAGGTGTGTGGTAGTGGGAAGGTTTGATTTTCCTTTTCCAATTGTTGTGGAATTGTTGTGGGGGTATGGTGACCTAACTACTGGTATTTCTCCACAGCTCAGATTCCAATACACACTAACGATTTCTCTAGAGTAAGACAGAGACCAGCTGAAAATAAGACAGGGCCACTTAACCCCACCACATCAAGAAAGCCCGCAGTCTCACAGGCAGTAGCAAAGTATGAGTTGGCAAAACTCTAGGGGAAAAGGTACAAACACCAGTCCCAGCTTACAGGCAAAGGAAGGACTGGTCAATCACTACTCCTAGAACCCCCAACCCAACTTATCCTTACCTACTGACCAAGCCAAATGGTGCAAAATAAATATGGGGCGGAATCAGTGGAAAAGTTCTGGTAACATGAACAGAGTAGATCAACCCCTCCAAGGAACAATTTAGTGGACACAAATGAAGATCCTATGCATAAACAGATGGCTGAGATGTCAGAAATCGAATTCAGAATTTGGATTTCAAACATGATCAGTAAAATAGAGGAAAAATTGGAATTAAAAATTCTGGGAGCATTTCATAAATTGTCTCAAGAATTCAAGGAATTTAAAGACCAAATGACAAAAGATTTTGACACATTGAGACAAGAAGTTGCAGCCCTCAAAGATCTGAGCAATACAGTAGAATCCCTCAGTAACAGAATGGAGCAAGCAGAAGAAAGGATTTCTGACATGGAAGACAAAGCTTTT
>CAUYRH010168435.1:0-20275 GCA_963574655.1 Perodicticus potto
TTCATATAGTGATTAAAAGGCCATGTAGGCTATGTTAAATAGTTCAATGAAAATATTTCAGATTGTATATAAAGTCAGCACATTGTGCCCCATGATTGCACCAATGTACACAATTATGATTTAATAAAAATTTTTTAAAAAGTTGCTTTGTTTTTTTATTTCAATACTTACTGAATGTAGACATACATATGAACAACAAAAACCACTCAGATGTTGAATTCTTCGGTCTCTATCTCCATAGATAGTCCATACTTCATCACTATTCATGAAAAGTGCTTTATGTGTTCCCTCACCCTCCGTTAGTTGCATGTGAGTTAGTTTTATTTCTTGCATGAAGCTGTTTGCTCCTGAAGGGACAGGTCAATTTCATTTCTCTGTCTCCTTACTAAGCATATGGTTAATTCTCTGCAAATACTTTTTGCTTTAAAAGGAATTGAAATCACACCTGCTGCCCGGCATCCTTCTTTTATTACTACATTTCTAACTACAGGATGTAGAAATATAACCCCAAAGGCCCAAGCTCGGAAGGGAATCCTGTTTTTATATCATTCTCAGATTCTGTCTCCTGTGCTTGGGGAAATGCCCAATGGCTGTGCTTTTCTCTGGATGAAACTTAGGAGACACCGAGGTCAGACATAGCAGAGAGGCAGGCTGCCGCAGTGAATAAACACTCTCCTCGTTCCTGGCGTGTATCAGGAGTGCAGTGAATATTGGTAGAATGAGTTGGGAAGGCCGGGCCCAGCCCTCCGTGGGGGTTTAATGCTTTCTATGCTCTTTGCTTGTGGAAAGAAAACAGCCTGGTGCTCTTCCACAGGCCTGCTGATTCTATCCCCGCAATAGGTCACTCCTATCCTTGCCTTTGTGGCTGTCACCAGAGATCTCAGTTACCACATCAAAGGCAGCTGGTCTTCATTATCGCTCTCTGACCTACTCCTTACAATTCTCCTTCTGGCCTCTGGACTGGAACTTTGTCTCTGGTTCTGCTTCTTATCTTTTCAACTCTTGTTTCTCTGCCCTGTTTTCCGGCTTTCCTTCCTCCTTTCCTTTCTTTGGGCACTGGCTAAAGTTTACTCATTAGCCCTATTGCACTAATCTTTTGAGGGTGTCAGTTTCAGAATCTTAATCCAGAATTCTAGCCTCAGTTATCGCCTGTGTGGAGAACACCGAAGAGTTTCCTTCACCTCTGGCTTCTGCAGAGACCCCCGCCTTCCTAGTGAAAGGGTGTCAGTTCATTTGGGCTGCTGTAACAACATACCACAAACCAGGAGGCTTATAAACAAGAGAAATTTCTTTCTCGCAGTTCTGGAGGCAGGGAATCCAGATTCATTGTCTGTGAGCACCTGCTTTCTCGTTCCCCAGAGGCCATGTTCACTGTGTTCTTACGGGTGGGAAGGGAACACTTTGGTCTCTTCAGCCCCTTATGAGAGGTCACTAATCCCATGTATGAGGTGAGGGCCCCGCTTCCATATTCTAATCACCCTCTCACCAAAAGCTCCATGTCCCAATACCATGGCATTGGGATTTCATTTTAACATATGAGTTTGGGGGGACACACCTATTCTGTCCAAAGTACCCCTTAGGCCTTCTCTCTGAAAGGATGATGGGCAGAAGTTACTAGAACCTGAAAGAAATGAGGTCTGGGCAGAGCAGCCAGGCTGCAGCAGTCAGGGTGGATCTGGACCAGTACGCAGATGAGAAGGGCCAGGGGGACTTGTGGGCAACCTGTCAAACGTCACTGAGGCCAGGGGTGACATATCTCTTGGAAGAAAATCCATAGTGCTTTTATTATTTTGTAAAATAGTAAGTAAAACACCAAAGTTTGAGTTCATTAAGTATCTTGACCATGTTTAAATATGTGGGAAGAAGAAGAGTGGATGTGAACCATCTTCTGAGCATCTGCTTGTTTGCTTTCCCCATGTGAAGCCTCTTGTGGGCGCTGTCAAAGAGCCACATGTGCACAGCCTTCTCTCATTTCTTGGTAACAAATTTTATGAAAGAGACAGTCATTAGTGAAATGCCATCTTAAATCCATTGGTCTTTTGATATTTTTAAACAAAATGAGTCATCATCAAATAACCAAGTAATTATAAAAGAAATTTATTGGAAAATGTACTGCTCTTACCTCAAAATTCAATTCCCCACACCCAGTTATAAACAGAGAATTATATCTTGGAAGACTCTTTTTAAGAATTAAAAAATTCCAAGTGAACTATTTCATTAGCTAAGACATCATAGATCATCATTTAAGAATACATTGGCCTTGTTCTTTACCTACATGGAAACAAAATTTCTGTTCCATCTAGCTCTCTCTCATCCTCTTTGTGGGCATCTACATCATATAAAGCCTTATTCCTCTGACCTTGGGTCATGGTACGTTAACCACGTTAAGCCTCTACTAGCTTACTATTGTTTAATTTTAAAATGCCATATTAGTGCCCCCTGTCCTTCTCTTTAATGGTCTATTGAAGGGCCCTGATATGGTTTGAATGTATGTTTGCTTATCAAAATTAATATGTTAGAGCCAGAGGTGGTGACTTTAGGAGGTGACGAATGGGAGGAGCACTCATGAATGGGATTAGTGACCCTGCCAGACCCTTTTTTCCTTTTTGCACTTCTGCTTTCTTCCACATGAGGGCACAGCAATGAAGTGGCAGCTTGGTCTCACAGAGAGAAACTTCCCTGGACACTGAGTCTTCCAGCAACTTGATCTTGGATTGCACATGCTCATTAACTGTGATGAATATATTTCCATTATTTATAGATTACCTAGTTTGTGGTATTTTGTTATAGCAGCATGAATGTACTGAGAAGTCCCACAGGGGAAAAAGTGTGGCCAGTGCTTTGGTACTTGACCTCTTGAAGTTTGGTTTTGAATTTGGCCAAGGCAGAGAGAGTGTCAGTAATAGCATCCAGCTTTGTAACAAGCATTTCTCTATGTAATATCCTCATCTGGTCCCTGTGCCACAGTCACTCTCATGGCTCTCCCTCGGACAAGCTCTGGTCAGGGCTGTCCCTGTCCTGACTATCTTCCATCATTCATATCTGCTCATATGCTATGTCTTCTGAAAGTCTTCCCTAAAATCCTGAGCCAAAGGACCACCTCCTACCCCTTTGACATCACTGTTTGTGAGGTCGTCTGTTTTATGGGTGTCATACTGATCCGTACAAAAGTTATCTTATTTGTACGCTTATTTTTTGTCTATCGATATCTTCCTATACCCTTCCCCAGGCCCCACTGGTAGCTGTGCATTCCACGATGGCAGGGATCAGGCCTATCTTGCTCAACAATCTCTGCTGAGAACTTATAGTAGAATTGAACCTGGCATACCACATTTCTCAGGCAGTCCCTCCTGGGCGATTGAGATTAACTTTCCCCAGTCATGGAGCCCCTCTGTGTAACATCTGAAGGCTTTCCTTCGACCAAGATCTTCTACTTTGGGAGCATTTTTTGCAATAGAGTTTTATTTTGAGCATTATGAGTTTTTAAAAATGATACTTCCTTTAAAATATTATTAAATAATTTTTTAATCAATTCATTGATTTATGGACACAAAGGTTGATCTCATAACTTGGCTGTTGTGACTAGGTCTACAATAAACATGAGAGAGCAGATACCTCTTCAACATATTGATTTCAAATTCTTTGGATTATACCCAGAAATGGGATTGCTGGGTTGCGTGGTAATTCTATTTTTATTATTTTTAGGAACTCTATAAAATTTCCCATAATGACTGTACTATTTTATAGTCCTGCCAAAAGTATACAAGGGCTCCCTTTGCTTCATGTCCTCATCAATATTTTCTTTCATCTTATTGGTAATTGTTGTTTGAACAGGTATGAGGTAAAATAGATGAAGAAAAAATATATATATACAAACACACTATTCAGCCTTAAATGAGGAAATGTTATTATTTGTGACAACATGGATAAACTTAGAGGACATTATGCTAAATGAAATAAGCCAGGCACAGAAAAAAACATACCATATGTTCTCACTTATATGTGAAATCTAAAGCAATCAAACTTATAGAAGCAGGGAGTAGAATGTTGGTTACCAGAGGCTGGGGATCAGGGGTATGGGGGATGTTGCTCAAAGGATACACTGTTTTTGTTAAACAGAAGGAATAAATGATAAGTGTGTGGGGGTGATGGATGTTAATTAGCTTGATTCGGTCATTATGTGTTATATACATATATTCTAACATCACTTTGTATACTTTGTAAATATATACAATTGCAATTGGTCAACATTCAATAAAGTGAAAAATAATTTTAAAGGTTTTGAACAAAGTTACACACCTGATGCACCACTTTCACAGACCTACATCTTTCGTCATTTAGTAAGCAGCAGTTTTTTCTGGTACTTTTTTTGTAGAAGAACTTCAGCTTTTAAAAAAAGCCTTCCAAGTATTTTATATTTTAGTATCCTCATAGTATTCTTTGCAAAGTAGAGAGAACTAGTAACATCACATGTTCTACCAACATTATCACATTTTTAAGCTGAAAGATAGAGACCCACAGGTCAATAGGTCCTATTTCCAGTAATTCATTGTTTCCCCCATTTTCTTTTTTTCTTCTTAGTAATATAAACCTTCTTACTAACCTCTCTTTCCTTAGAACTTGAATATGCTATTTGTTCTACATTTTCAATGATTTTCTTAGGGTTTTAAACTGGTTTTAAATTTCTTCGTGGATGTTCCACTGTTATGCTTCTTGACCAGTACAGAAAGTCTTCTAGTTCTTTTGTGTGCCCTAGAGGTAAGCTCACTGGTAAAGAAAGAATTTAATCAGTGAATGAAGCTTGTCTAGAATCTGAAGTGCAGCAATATACAAGAAGACTATTTTTAAAAGTATTAAACTGAGAGGCAGTGCCTGTGGTTCAAGGCACTGGCCCCATATACTGGAGGTGGTGGGTTCAAACCCAGGCCCGGCCAAAAACTGCAACAACAACAACAACAACAACAACAAAAAGTTTTAAACTGGGATCATGTGTACCTTTCCTGTTTCTCTTTCTTTCTTTCTTTCTTTCTTTCTTTCTTTCTTTCTTTCTTTCTTTCTTTCTTTCTTTCTTTCTTTCTTTTTTTTTTTGGTGTATGGGGGGAATTTCTCCTTTCTGGGGAGTAGCAGTATATTGGAATTAGAAATAAGTGTTGGTCTTTAAGGTCCTCAAGGTGACCTGGGTTGTTGTTCCTGGTCTTTCTGTTTTTACTGATTTGTATTTGGTAAAAGTTTGGTTCCTTTTCCTATTACAGTGGCATTCAAACTTTTCTCAGTTAAAAGCCAGTGTAGACGGGCACTCCGGCTAGCACCTGTAATCCCAGCACTTGGGGAGGACAAGGTGAGAGGGTCCTTTGATGTTAGGAACTTGAGATCAGCTTGGACAACATACCACTGTCTCTTATCATAAAAATTTTTAGAAATATTTTAAAAAGCCAATGTATACTTTTTTCTATTTCAACAATGACCTTATTTAGATGAATTAAAAAAAATAAAATGGTGTCAAAGGACCTGTATTGGTTGAAATAATGTCATGGGTTTTGCCTGCATTGATAGGCTGGAAATCATTACTATGTCTATAAAAATGGACACAGTAATCCAGTAATCCACCTCCTTGTCTGCAATTTCATTTTCCATGGTTTCAGTTATCTGTGGTCAACTAACATTGTAAAATTCCAGAAATAATTCATGAGATTTAAATTGTGCACTATTAGCATGATGGAATCTCCAGCCGTCCTATCCTATCCCACCTGTTTGTGAGTCTTCTTCCCTTTGTCCAGTATATCCATGTCGTCTATACTAACCGCCTGTTAGTCATTTCTGGCCTGCTTGTTATCAGATGGATAGTCATGGTATTGCAGTTCTTGTGCTCAAGGAAGCCTTTTTTAACTTAACATTGGCCCAAAGTGTAAGAGTAATGATGCTGGCATATCATTTTCATATTAGTTGTTGTTAATATCTTACTGGGCCTAGTTTATAAATTTAACTTTATCATAAGTATGTATGTATAGAAAAAAACACTGCATATAGTATTATGCACAGTTTCAGGCATCCACCAAGGGTTTGGAAGGTACTGTTGGATAAAGAAACCACTCCTTTTGTTCTGCCCAGCTGTCTGAGTTCTCTTATGGATTAAATGAAATAAAGTATGTGAGAGAGTTTTAAAATGTACTTTGTTCCATCTATGAGTATGTCATCATGAATATAATTTTGCTATTCTTATATATTCCTTAAACTCATTCTTCAAACATGTAAGCCCAAACCTAGACTGAAAAATGTAAATTTTTAACACGAGCAACTGCATCCAGTAGCAATGTTTAAATTCTGTAGGATAACTGACTTTAGAAACACTTGGAAAAATCCTAATCAAGAAGAATTATCAAGGCAAAATGATGGTGCAGATTTATGAAAGGCAATGGTAGTAAGCCAGAAATTGGACTGGCTTTGTTTGGCATTAATTAAACTTGTAACATGTCACAATAATTCCCACTACGGCTTCAGTCTGGGTAACTGTATTCTAGTTCCCAAGTGAGTAAACCAGAAGGCCAAAAGACAAATTAGTTTAACAAAAGGGAATCAGATGATTATCTTGTAAATTAGATGAGCAATGATATTGTGGCTTAATTAGATAGCTTGGTGGGAAGCTCGAGTTATAATCAGAGTCTTAAAGCAGCGGTCATTTGCAAGATGCTGGAATGATTTATTTTATGAGGAAAAAAAAAAGTACCCAATGGCCACTTGTATCTAAGAGTGGAGACACAGGGAAAACAGAAATGCTATAATGGCTCGCAAATGGTTGCTGGGGGAAAACACCAGAAAGAATGATTTAATGTACCGATTATAAAGACTAATGGAATGAATAAGGAGTGTTTCATAAGTGAGCGAGAAAATTGCATTGACAGATATTAGACACCCATATGATTAGGAGATAAAGTCTAGGGAGATGTTTGAGTTTAATTGGATACAGAGCTAGTGAGTACACTAACAAATAGATATTATTGGTTTTGACCTTGCAATAATTGTTGGGTTTTGACTGCTTTGATGTGTCTTTAATATTGGCCATTGTAGAACATATCATTACTCCTAATTCTTTATTTTTTGCTGGAATGTTTGAGTAAAGTTTGACTTTTTACCTTGACATTCCTTTTTTATTGTCTTGGGAAACTTCATAGGTAACCTAACACATTGCCAGACTAGAAGAAAAAAAGTTTTTCCTTGAGGCCACAGTGTTTTGTTACAAAAATAGTATAAAAACTTCAAAAGAATCCTTTTTAATTTAGTTAAAATTATGATTTGTCATTTTTAATTGTTTTCTGTGCATGAATTATATGCAACTCATGTGGTGCTAGAATCAATTTTTAAACTGCATACCACATGAGTTGTATATGACTCACTACATACTTATTGAATTTGTTTCTGAGAATGGAGTCTTTTGTAATTCCCTAAGTATTTAGTTGTCCCTGGAGTAGACCTGGGGTAGTCCTGGATGACGACCTCTGAATCATACTTCCTAAGTCTGTGCAACCATGTCACCTAACCGCATATTATAGTATCCATTTTGTTCAAAAAGCCCCAGGCAAACATACAAAGTAAAATAGGCAATGGGCAGTTATGGTAATGTCCATAGGCAATGGGCAGTTATGGTACAGTCCAACATGGGTGGCCTGGCTGGAGCAGGTCACAAGAGGTCTGGAAGATGTGCTGATTGATCGTGAAAACAATGAGCAGAGGTTTCACAGCTTCAGAACAGCTGGGCCCCAAACTAACATGAGTTAAATACAACTCAGATGGCTGTTAATGTGTTAATATTCTTGCTCTGGTTAGTTACTTTACCTGTTTGGATTTCGATCATGTCTGTATGCTGTAAAAATAAAAATACAGATAAGATGTGAGCAATCCACTTAACCTATTATCTAGATGTTTAGTTTCTATCTTAGTGATAATCTGGATGCTCTGGGTATCAGGTTATCACTCAAGGTCCTGTGAACACATCAGGAGGGAAAAACCACTTCAAGTTCCAGTCGTAACTTTTTTCCCCTCGAAGAATGCATCCGTAGACAATCATGGGACAGTATAGCAAACTTACTGGTTTGACTGTAGTTTAGAGCAGAAATTTTGTAAATCATTATATACCACCTAGATTTATCTCTTGAACACTGTTAAGCATCTGTCAGCAGTTCAAGTGCTAATCTGCTGTTGTCTGGATTGGGCACTCCTCTGAGTTTCCTGCTGAAGACAGCCAAAATTGTGTCTGCAGATTTTCAGCTTGATGACACCTTGGCTTAATAAAAATTCTTGAAGAAGAGATGTGATTTTTAAAAAATTTTCCAGGCTGGTAAAAGTGAACAATTTTGCATAAGAAATAAATCCCTAGCATTAAGAGAAATGAGAAGCACCACTGATGTGAAACTAAGTTTTCTTTGACATACATAAGGGGGCTAAGCAGATTCTACGGGAATTCACACACTGGATCTAAATCTTTTTTTAATTACTGCATCAAAAAGTGTGCTTTATTTGCTCCCATAAGAAGGCTATTTAAATTCTTTCCTCTAGCACTTTTTTAAGCCACCTTCTCAGTGGTCTTGCTTGCCCTGTGCTCTTGGACTAGAAGCCTGTGACGGCTCTGAGACCCTCCTCTGGGAAGGTAGGCCACTACAGTTTGCATTATGCAATCACTAATCAGAGAATGGGATAATTCCTGCCATTCTTACCAGCTTTAGCATGCAGTTCCTGTTTTGAAATCACTCTGACAGGTTTCTTACTACTTTAGAGGAGTTTGCTGAAAGACAGTATTGATATGCAAAGTATAACTCCAAAAGGCAGACAAACTAATTGTTGAACAGTAGGATATAGAGAAATAAATATTGCATTCAAAGCGTTGGTGTGTACAGGGTGGCACCTCCAACTTGCAAGATAGAGGGAGGCTTTTGACCTAGCCAAAGATGTTGCCATGTTCCCTGACAGAAAAGTCTATTTCATATAATAATAGGCTAGCCTTACACTAAGAGAGAAGATTGAGTTGGAAAAGGCAAGTAGGTGGAATTCTGGAACTAGGAGTCAGTCTCACTCACTAGTTATTCTTGGTGGTAAAGGAGTGCATTGGAGATTCCATGGAAAAATATTGCTAGATTAGAATGTCCCGAGACATAATTGATGTTTGTGAATGGCTAAAACAATTATTTTCCTGGATATTGGAAATGGGAGAAGGAAAACATGATCAGGGGTCTTCATTACAAACAGTAGAATGGACTGTGACTAATTCAAATAGAAAAGGCATTTATTAAAGGATATGAGACATTTCAAAGAATCATTGGTAGTCCCGAGAAATAAGCTTGAGGCTAAGCTTCTGGGAACAATGCCCAAAACCATGCTGCAAAACTGTCACGATTGGCTAAAGAGCCATTTGATGGAACTGGACTTAGGGGAAAACTGTCACCATCCACTCACTGGACACCATAGCATTTTCCTGACTGTAACCTCTGTGGACATCCAGCACTTGATTTTACTGCATGTTTTCCTCTCTCCCACTGTCTGCACTGCCAGAATGGAGACTGACAGGCAGCCTGTTTCTTCCTTACCACTTACTTGCTCACCGAAGACTTTTGGGGCCTGAGCTGCAGAGGGTAAACCACAGGCCTGCACCTGAACTGCAAAGGAGGCTGAGGATGTCAGTTTTCTGGGGTTCTCTCTGACAAGGAAGGATTTATGATATGATGAAACATCATAATGAACAGGAATATGCATCCAAGGGCAGCCATGTGAGACGAATTTCACCTGATCCTTTTCTTTGTTCCAAATCTCAATAACACTCCTTTTTTCCATATTTCAACTTTCATGTCATAATAACCTGCTCTGACCTAACTTAATGTAACTTTCTCTCGAACAAATAGTTCATCAGTTGGTCTCTCCAGAAAGCCCTTGATTATGCTTTTGCCTTTTCGAGGTTTTGAAGTCTCACCAGTTACCATGGCACTAATGTAGTAGCAACACTCCAGAGGATTTTCCTGCATTCTAGATATTTTCTTTTTGACTTCCACTGTGTGGCACAAACCTTATTTCTGAGCCGATAATCAAGACTGACAACTCCTGCCAACATAATAACTCCTCTTTTTGCCAGCTGGAGTGGAGTATGAGGGGTCCAGTGGACACTTTCAGCTTCCATTTCAATAGAAACACTGCTGGGTCTGTTGTTGGAAGCATTTTTTCACATTGAATTACTCATACCTCTACATCCACAGAGCTGGAAGTTCCTGGGGAGGAAAGCAAACATTCTATGAGTGATTCCTTCTGTGTAATGGTAAAAGACTCTGCTCTTGCTTCCACCCATTGATCCCTAGACCTGTGTATTCTTGGTATTAAAAAATAACTCTGTAATCACTCACTAGTTAAAACAACGTGCTGCAGCCCATCCAGTGGTCTTTTAGTTTCTCAGGGTGTTGTCTCTTGCCTGGCTTTAATTGAGTTATTAATAGGCCATTCCTCTGTTAAAGATGAAGTACTGGATAAGACTACTAAACCGTGAGCACCAGCCGATTGCTTTACTTCCTAACATGTAAATATAAAATGAATTTCTTGGTCAAGAATGTTCTGTGGGAAACCACTAATGTGAATGAAACATCTAATGTTGCTGCCAAAGGCATGGAAAACAGGGAAAGAAATCTATATAGCATAAGTATCTTTTATAAGAAGAAATTTTTATCCCTTCCATGACCTGTGGGTTCTATATAAGAAACAAGCCCCCAGGTGGCTGAATGGCCCATACAAGATATTTCTGTGTATCTTTGATTCAGAATTTAGATGTAATATAGGGAAGGGTAGTATAGAAACAAATTAAACTGGAAATCTCAGGGTCTTAATACAACCAAGGTTTATTTCTCTCTCGTACAAATTCCTAGGCATGTTCAGGACAGTTGTTCTCTACATAGAGAACATTGCAAGAGGCATTCTCTGACCTCAGTCTGTTTGTCGAGTGTATGTTATGTGTAGCCAGTGCTGGAGAGTCCTTAGGTTTCAGTCTACTCATAGGCCATCGGCCCACTCTGGTGCATGGTCCTACCTTACCGCAGGGTGTCCAGGAAATGTGGGGGAGCACATTGGAAACACTGAACAGTAAAAGTCTCCACCAGACCTATTTGCTGATATTTCTGGCAAGTTGGACATTGGGCAGTGGCAGTGGTCAGGCCAGAATTGGTGAAGTCCTAATTAGTTAATCCACATAACTTTAGTCATTGGTCACCATTGCTACTAAATGGCTTTTATGTGTATACTGATTAAGCTTTAAGATGGCAGGGAAAGAGGCAGACCATCTTGCCTACCTACTGAGCACCTTCACAGTGAAGACCTTCTGTTGTACATTCACACGAGATTCATAATTTTAAAGCCTGGAAGAAGTGTAAGAGGCCTAACCATATGCAGTAGAACCTCTGTGAGTTGATCACCCAATGAACTGTAATAAGCTGGTCAACATGTGGAAGTGGTCAGCGTAAAGAACTAGGCCTACTCTACTGATACGTACATGTGGTGCATGTCTGGTTTATGATTATTAGGTCAGCTTAAGGAGGTGGTCAGTGTAGGGAGATGGTCAACTGTGGAGGATCTATGATATTTCTTTCTTTCCCTTTCAATTTTCCTTTTTATAAATTCTTCCTAATGCCTAGCTAGACTGAGTCTATGAATTAATGAGAAACAATACCTCAGGTCATCTCTTTTGGTAGGCAAAGTTGACCACAAGAAGTAATTCCTTAAAGTTCTGCCACTGGCGGAATTTTTCTTCTTTAATGTCCATTAGGGAAACTCACCTTGAAACCAGGGACTACATCAGCCTGGTTCTAGCTCATTATACAGCATTATCTGTAGGCTTTAACTTTTTTCCTTCTTTAGTTCACTGCTTATAGAAAATTGCCTGTGAGATATTAGGTTTGGTGAGGAAAGGAGTCACAGAAGGAGGCATGATGGTACAATCCCATGTAACTGACAGCCACTGTGTTTCTGCCACCTAGCCCAGTGTCACAGGAATATGGGGTGCAGAACGATGTCACAGAAGCTAAGACCTGCTGAAGGAATTGTGTGGAATAAGGGAGGCTACGAGCTCTCTTAGACATGTAGCAAGAAATCTTTATTTTAACACAGCTTATATAGCCAATACTACACATATACACTATTAATCAATAATCTTATGATGTATATACATCATCCATCTAAAATCTGGTGACTTGATTCTCATGATCATTACTTGACCACCTCATGACCAGGCCATCATCGGCCCAGTGCCCACCTGTCTTTTGATCAACTAACACAATACTCTATTAACTATTATCTTTTACTATCATTACATCTAAAATAAAATCTAAGCCACAAAGCAAACTCTGGGAGAATAAGCTGCTTGAATGCTAGAACCTTAACAGACCGTCTGGAGGTGGCTATTCATTCTCTAGGAGTGGTGGAGATTCCTAAGATATACAAAAGACTTGCCTGCAAGGCCTGCCCCCAGGACAGAGCCTTTGTTCACTGAAGTGTTACCTTCTGCGTGAGCAGGCCTAAGGTCAAAATAGAGTTTTATCCCTGTTGCTCCTTCCCAACTCACTAAAAATCTTCAAACCTTTTCTCACAGAATGAATCTGTTTAAAGGCACATGTAGGCTTTTCGCCTATACCCAGCATTTGGCATATAGAAATATTCACTGATATGAGCTAAATGGTATAAGGAGAAAGATACCTTGACCACCCAAGTGCCTATGGCCATTTAGATATTATAGGAAGATCATGATTTCTGGAGTCAGGTTTGGCCTTGAATTCCTGGTCTATCATTTGAAAAGTTTCCTATGTTAAAGCACTAGCTTCTGGGTTTGAGACAAGGGAATTCTAAGGAACAATATTTGTTAATATGTTATAGGAGAAAATTACTAAAGTATGGATATTCATAAACTTGACCATTTCCCTTTCTTCTATACAGGAAAATTTTGTGTTTTCTGGGTTAACTCCCAAGTCCTCTTAAAATTAAAGAAAATAGGAGGAACACTAAAGAAATTCAGAGGCTATATTGAAGGATGTAATAAAGAGTTGAGAGATGGACAGAGTGAGCCAGACAGGCTGCCCAGATTGGGTACCAGAACGTAAGGTGGAGCCCGGTGGGAGACTTCCCGAGCCAGCTGCCAACCACGTGAAGAAGGTTCAGAAAGGCAGCAATGAGGATAGAGTAGCTTCAGGGTGTTTTTTATGCACTAAGAATGGACCTCTCCTTTTTACAGTTTTTCTTGTGTCTAAGCAAATATATGAAGTACTTTTTGAATCCCTACCTCTTCTTCTCTGTGTGATGTGGTACCATCTTTAGATCACATGAATCCTAACGAACTTTTAGTAAAAGCACATTTGATTCACATTATTTTTTTGCCTTTCCTCCCATTTCCCCCAATACTGTCACTCCCCAGCCAAAACTAGTGGGCCTTCAATCATTTCAGATGAAATTTATCTTTCTGTTCCAAGCACTGATATTCCCCTTTATTTGAAAAGAAACTCGGGCCATCCTTTGAACATTTATGAGTCTGTGGCAAATTCCCATTTGAGAAGGTGGCTGGTCTGGCGGTGTCTAAATTCTCTAAACTTCCTTTTGCTTATGTAGCAGAGGAAAAGACACTTGCGGCTCCCTCATGATTTTCAAGGTAACATCATTCAAGGCGGTGTAGCTTTTAGCACTGCCCCTTGCTTGATGAGAGGTCACAGTGCCGGTTTTGACAGCATGTTTAGAAGCCTCTTGTTTCAATTTCCTGGGAGCTGCCATCTCTAGTGCCAGTCTTTTGTCTTTGAGCTTCAAAAAATCGTACTGTGCAGTTCCTCTTTTGTCTTGTGATATCCACTCAACTAACCAGCTGAAAGAAGAGACATTAACTTCTGCTGCACTGAGACCAGTGCCATTGAGACGAATATCTGATGGCCTGTCTTGCTTATGAAAGGCAAAAGTCTCCATCCGAAAATTGTGACTTCAGTGCTAAATCGACATGCAGTATGTTTCCCTTATTTATACTTTATTTGGTTTCAGGTTAAGACTATGACCATCATCTTATCCTGTTTTTTTCCTTAATCAGGACTACTTTGTAAATGTCATGTAGAATGAATCAAAATATGCATTTATTATTCCTAAAGAACTGAGTTTAATACCCTGAATCTAGAAATAAGAGTTACAGAGGGATTCAGATAAAACTTGTCTTCATCTTTGCATTGTCACTGTTTAATAGGAAGTTAAAGGAGGTTTCACCCTGCAGTCCACGGTTCCATTGTTAATGCAGTTCAGCCAGCCACCCACCCATCCACATACAACAGAGGAAATCTTGCTTCATGATGCAATTGACCCTCTGGGCTCTGTTTCCAAAAGGCAGCCTGGGAGTTTTCTTCATCCTTGACTGAACTGTTATAAAACCATTTTGGCAGATGCAATTACAGAGTGTCTAGTGTACGTGCGAGCACGCATGTGTGTGCATTTTCCTACCCAGAGAGGAGAGTTGTACCCTGAGGGATGGATAGCTAGCCTGGCAACTCCAGGCTCCTCAGGAATGGTGGGAGTGACAGGTGAGGACGCTAGTGTAATGGAAATTGTGCTGGGCTGGATGTCAGCAGACAGGCGTTCCAATCCCCCATTGTATCACTCATTTGCTATGTGACCTTGAGCTACTTAGTTAACTTCTCTAGGGCTCAGTTCTTTCACCTGTAAAATGGAGTTAATATTATCTGCCCTTCTTAACTCAGTGGGTGATAGGGAAACTAAACAGAGATCATGGGTGTATGGACAGTTTGAAATGGATAAACTCCACTTTTTTACAGACAAATTTCAGGGTGCTTGACTGAAGGGGTATTTTTATCTAAGTTAAGAACAATATTAGCAGGAGTAGCTAACATAGAATGGTCTTCTATTTCATTTCTAATTAAAATGCTGTTCTGGGCAAGACAGGTAATACCAGAATCTTGATTTGTTTATATGCTGAGCGCTATGCATACACTATTTTCACGGACATAAGGGAGGCCCAATCACACTCCAGTTCTGTATTAGCATTGCATACAGATTGAAGAACATATTCAATTGAAGAACACAGCTCATCATTGGCCATGTTGGTGGTTAAGTACCTGAAGGGCTTTGAAATCATTCAGACCTAGGTTTGAATCCTGGCTTTGAACTTACTAGCTGTGTCCTGGCATGAGTTATTTATCCACTCAAATGCTTAGTTTTATCATTTATAAGATGGGCACCAAAATAGTACCTATCTCCATAGGATACAGATAATACAATGAATTGCTTCACACATTGCCTGCTACAAAATAACTCAACAAATGCTAGTTATTAGTAGATAATAGTAACTGTGTGGTGGAGGTGGTTGAGTTTTCTCCCTGTGCTTTCTCAAATTTATAGATTTCTATAATGACTCTCAATAGTCAGATTCAAAGAAAATTATTACTTTTTTAAGACAGGGTTTTGCTCTGTCACAAGCTGGAGGGCAGTGGTGCAATTAATCATAGCTTGCTGCACTTAGGACTCTTGCATTTATGTGAAGTGAGTAGCCTTAGGCCCATGAGTAGCTGGGGCTGTAGGTGTACACAACTACAACCACCTCTTAAAGTTTTTTTTTTTTTTTTTGTAAAGACAAGGTCTTGTTATATTACCCAGGCTGGTTTCAAATTCCTGGCTTGGAATTTCTCTCAAACTGCTGGAATTATATGTGGGAGCCACTGCATCCAGCCATGAAAATTATTATTTTAAGTGACTGCAATCATAATGAAGAACTATGGTCATAAATTGACACAATGAGCCCGTTATGTCAACCTTTCCTAAAATTTCCATTTGGCTTTATAACTTAACAGGGCACTTTCACATATGCTGTCTCACATGGAAGACAACAAACCTATGGAGTCAGCACCACTCATATTGCCATTTTATGGATCTGGAGGCTGAGGGTCACAAAGGCATGGACATGGTTACATAGTTCCTGAGAGGTGGACCTCAGATGTGTCAGATGGGACTTCATTCAGTTGCAGTGAACAGAAACCCACCACTATAGTGGTGTAGTGGTTGGAGAAGGACCAATAGGAGAGACAGAGAGGAGTATGATTTTAAGGAATTAACTAATGCAGTTATGAAGGCCAGCAAGTCCAAAATCTGTAGGGCTCGACCAGCAGACCAGATACCCAGGGAAGAGTGGACATTACAGTTTGAGTCTGAAAGAAGTCTGTTGCCAAAATTCCCTCCTTCTTGGGAGAGGCTGGTCTTTCTCTTAATGCCTTCAACTGATCAGATGAGGCCCACTCACAGTGCAGAGGATCATCAGCTTCACTCACAGTCTACTGATTAATGGTTATTCTAAATTAAAAAAATATCTGCACAGCAATATCCAGATATGTTTGACCAAATATCTGGATATCATGGTCTATTCAAGCTGACATATAAAATTAAATAACACAAGTTGCTAGACCAAAGAGGTATTTATTTTCCCCAGAACATTCATAGTATCACCAGGACCCAGCTCCTTTTATCTTTTTTTCTCAGTTATGCTTTGCCAGGGGACTTTTGTCCTTATGGTTACAAAGTGGCTGCTCTATCCCTGGGCATCACAGGCATATCCCAGGCAGGAGCATAAGGGAAGAATAGGAGGCAAAAGGCAAAAGTAAACACATGTTTATGTTATTCAAATCTTCTCTTCTCAGCAAACATTCTTGGAAGTCCTACCTATCAATTTCTTATTGACATTATTAATTATCTGTTATCTTTTTGGCTTCCTAGATGCTAGGAAGTCTGGGCTACTCTGAAAACATACCAAAAAAAAAAAAAAAAGAAAAGAAACAGGGCAAAGAGATGGGAATAATTGAGTATGCAAGTGGTGGTATATGAGGTGTTGGGATGTCATAGCATTTACTATGCAGCATACCACGCTGCTCACCATACACAATGGAAGTGTCTACCCTTGGACTACCCTTTGAATTAATTTCTGTGTTCCCTTTGGAGATGTGGATTATAATCAGTGTGAAAGATCTTAGATTGGATGCCAGCCAATAGAATGGGAAGGAGAAATTTGTTGAACATAACTTTTTCTTTTCTGTCTCATTCTGACCCAAGTAAGGAATTTTCTTTCTTTCACTTTATGCTGAGGGAAGTGGCAAAAAAAAAAAGAAAGAAAGAAAGGAAAGTAGAAATGAGGCATGAGGGGAGGGGCAGGCATTAGTCAGGGTTTGTATAGCTGATATATTGTATGAGCCAAGTGATTTTTCAAAGCCATTTGTATTTTTTTAGTCTGTTTCAGCTACAGGGCATGAAGCGGTCTATCTCACTATCATTGTCACATTGTCGCAGTTCAAGTGTTTAAAGTCCAAAGAGAGACATCTGTAGCATTGGTTTTCTTGATGCCTAGGAATGAAAGAAATAATAAGCAGAAGAAAATAGTATCAGATACTATTAGAATATCTGCGTTGATAATTATTTGACTTTGTTCTGTTTTTATAAAAAAACGAGTCATTCAAAAGGTCTCCTTTATATTTACATGTAAATATTTCAAAAGCCACTTAGTGAAAAATCATTTGGAATTAAAGTAGAAACCAGGGGTCACATATTAAAATGTGACCACAGCAGTGTCTATTTTTAAATTTTGCTTAGAGAGAACAAAGCAAAGAAAAAACTAATTTTTTATCTGTTAGCTTCTCTCAGACGTGTGTGTGCTTATACAAGTACACAAATTCACCCATACCAGGGTCTGCCTCTGTGTTAACTTGTACTCATTTTATATTCCTTTCTCAATATCATTGTGAAACTATTTTTTTGTATAATTTACACGCAGCAATTTTGGCATTTTTGTAATTCTAAATCTCATTGGTTATTGTATTACAAAGAATGGGGGAGAAGTAAATTTGCATGCAGGATATTTTAAATTTTAATGTCAGGGGTCATTAGTCTTTCTTTCTTTCTATATATATATATATATATATATATATATATTTGTAGTTATATCTAGGATCTGGGCTTCAACATCCCAGGATAATTTATAATAAACCTTTTCAAAGTAGGGTTTCAGATTTATTTTTTTACATTCTCAGAGCCTACAAAGCTAAATAAGAAGGAACTTAAAATAAAGCTAATGTCCATCTATTTGAATGTTATGTTGTGTCACTCACGTCTGTTGGACACTCATGTCTGTTAAGAGGACATTCTCTTAAGCTCACTTCACTTTCAGTCACAGTGACTGCCACACGCATTCTCCCTCCACAGGTAGGAATGAGTATCTCCCAGGGGAACTTGAGAACACCCATCAAAGGCATCATTTGGAATTCTCCTCCTCGTAATCTCAGGTTGCCTTGGCCTCTGTGTGTTCCTTACATGAATATTTTATTTTTTTCTGTGCCTTCTATGAACATTAATGTCTTTCATTAATATTAAAGGGATTTATAGATTCATACCAAAGGCATTTTAGAGCCCAATACACAACCCAACAATGCTGGGTGTCCCTCTGCACACACTTACCCTAGATGAGTATTTCCCATCTTTTCCCTCTTCAGACATCCAATAGCTCCTCTCTGGTTCCCTTGCTGTCTTTTACTAAGAAAAACCCAGTGGGGAGGAAACCTCCACATGCTCTCACCAGCCTATCTGCCGCTACACCACGTGCTCCCTGACAGTGGGTGTTTTGCCGCCACCCACAGGCTTCATGGTGCCCTGGACCCTGACACCCCCTGCTTCCCAAAAGGCATGGCTGCTGCAGTTATACCCTCTCCTGCATCATCTGGGTTCCTTTTCCTACTAGATAATTCCTGCTATGTACAAAGATGCTATAATATCTCTAAACTTAACAGATTAAAGAAAGAAAAGAGAAAGAGAAAGAAAGAAGGAAGGAAGAAAGAAAGGAAAGAAGGAAGGGAGAGAAGGAGGGAGGGAGGGAAGGACAGGAAAAACCTGCCTAGCTTTTTCCAGCTCCCACACATTTCTTTGTTCTCTGTTTACAACAAAGGACATCAGAAGAGTTGCCCATACCTGTTCTGCCCATCACGCTCTTTTCCTCACTGCTTCTTAGAATGCTCTGATCTGGATCATCTGTGGGCCCTTCTTTGCCAAATCCATTGTTCTATTCTCAGTTCTGTTCTTGCCAAGAGTCTGATCCATAAGCCATGCAGGACACAGTCGAGCAATTCCTCCTTCTTGAAATACTTGCTTTCAGTTGGCTTTGGGAACCCCACACTCCTGGTTTCCCTCTTACTGCAGGGGTCTCCTTTGTTGGTGTGTCCTGCTCTTTCTGACCTGTCAGCCTGAAATGACCCATGACTCCATCCCTGGAACGTGTCTCTTCTCACTCTCTGCACTTCATAGGTCAGTAGTTCTCAACCTTCCTAATGCCGTGAACCTTTAATACTGTCCAAAAGGGTCATGACCCACAGGGTGAGGACCGCTGTCCTAGGTGATTTTGTCCACTCTCATGCTTGAATTCTGATGTTCCTGCATCTCTATCTGCAGCTCAAATCTCTCCCCCAACTCTTCATTCTGATGATATCTGCCAGGCCTACTCCTCTGTTGTGGGAACAGAGACTCGAGGGACAGTAGCTTTGCCCCAGGTGTAGAACTCGTACCTATAATTATTAGGGAATGCAAGAAACAGACTACACACTCTCCAGATGGCGTGTAGCAAATCATCTTTATTTTGGGCCACCTTATATACACTGGTGGTCACGTACACACATTACCATTACCTAACTTCTTCTGACTAAAATTAACTTGTGGAAAAACATTCATTCTGCAAATCAACACAATACTTTCTGTTTTTACTTACATTCTTCTCAGACATGCATCAGCTTTTGAACAAAGGATCTAAATAAAGATTACAAAGAGCTGCAGGGAATTGGGGAATGAAGCCCCTTTAAGCATACACTTAGTTAACCCAAAATGGATTTATGACTTTGTTTTTCTACAGAGCAGAGTTCTATAGGCTCCAGGACATTATGCACAAAACATAAGTCACCCTCTGATCCGTATCACCAGGGGTGGGGTTGACAGCCCCTAACCACCTGGGCTTAATGGAAGCATACTTTCAGAGTCACTGTTTTTATGGACTTTTACCTCTGAACAAACAGTCTCTGTGTATGCTTGAGGGGGAGCCCAGCTCTCTTGCTTCTGTATTAGCAGAAGCCATTTTAACCCATTAAATATCATGAATGTTATATTAATCAGGTTGATAAAAATATCTCCGATTGTATGGGAAGCCCGCACACTGTACTCCAAGACTGAATTATTGTACACAGTTATGACTCAATAAAAAATAATT
>CAUYRH010168439.1:0-65710 GCA_963574655.1 Perodicticus potto
AGGGCCGGGTGTTGTGGTGGGCGCCTGTAGTCCCAGCTACTTGGGAGGCGGAGGCAAGAGACTCGCTTGAGCCCAGGAATTGGAGGTTGCTGTGAGCTGTGGATGCCACAGCACTCTATCCAGGGTGACAGCTTGAGGCTCCGTCTCAAAAAAAAAAAAATTCCTCAGAGACAAAAGTAAACTCAAGGGCAGCGCCTGTGGCTCAGTGAGTAGGGTGCCGGCCCCATATGCCGAGTGTGTTAGGTTCAAACCCGGCCCCAGCTGAACTGCAGCAATAAAAATAGCCAGGCGTTGTGGCCGGAGCCTGTAGTCCCAGCTACTTGGGAGGCTGAGGCAAGAGAATCGCCTAAGGCCAGGAACTGGAGGTTGCTGTAAGCTGTGTGACACCACTGCACTCTACCAAAGGTGACAAATTGAGATTCTCTCTCTACAAAAAAAAAAAAAAGGGCGGCACCTGTGTCTCAAAGGGGTAGGGCGCCAGCCCCATATGTCGGAGGTGGTAAGTTCAAACCCAGCCCTGGCCAAAAACTGCAAAAAAAAAGTAAACTCAAAAACCAGCATTCAAGACTCAGTGCCTGTAGCTCAGCGGCTAGGGTGCCAGCCACTTACACCACGGTTGGTGGGTTCGAACCCAGCCTGGGCCTGACAAACTACAATGGCAACTACAACAAAAGAATAGCTGGGCATTGTGACAGGGGCCTGTAGTCACAGCTACTTGGAGGCAAGAGAATCACTTAAGCCCAAGAGTTTGAGGTTGCTGTGAACTGTGATGCCATGGCACCCTGCTGAGGGCTACATAGTAAAACCCTGTCTCAAAAAAAAAAAAAAAACAGCATTCAAGACCTTTCAACACCTGATCATAGTTTGGCAAACTCCTATTCACCCTTCAAAACCTAGATCAAAATGCTCTCTCCTGGGCCAAGCACAGTGGCTCACACCTATAATCTTAGCACTCTGAGGGGCCGAGGCAAGTGGATTGCTTGAGCTCCGGAGTTCAAGACCAGTCTGAGCAAGAGCAAAACCTGTCTCTACTAAAAATAGAAAAACTGGTCAGGCACTGTGGTGGGTGCCTGGAGTCCCAACTGTTCGGGAGGCAGAGGTAAGAGGAGCACTTGAGACCAAAGAGTTTGAGGTTGCTATGAGGGATGATGCCATAGCACTCTACCCAGAGTAATAGAGTGAGACTCTGTCTCCAAACAAAAAAAAAGTGCTCTCTCCTCCAGAAAGTTTTCTTGGGTCCTCCTCTGTATTCTCCCCGGCCCTCTTGCTGGCCCAACCCTGACCCTATGGGCTGCGGTATCTGTGGCCGGTGCTGCCTCTTGCTTCTGACTGGGGCTCTGTGAAGGCATTCCTGGGGTCTAAGCTTATGCGTTATCAAGCATACGTGTACCCACAGGTCTGCATGTGGATATCACATGGGAGCACATGTGTGTGCGTTTGCATGTGTGTTCCTGCACTGGGCCACAGGACAGGCAGCCAGGCCTCTTTATGAAGGAGCTGCAGTCAGAATGGGATACTCTGGCTTGGCTAGCAACTTATCCCTCCACTAACCCTCCACCGGGAGGATTTGGGGTGGGAACAGTAGACCTCAGCCTCCACTGTGTTGGCGCCATGCCTTGAGTGTCACAATTAAAACTGAAGCTCCATCTGGAGCAAGGCGGGAGGCTGGGGCTCAGGGAAGGACCAAGTCCTGAGTGGGAGGCCCTGCCCCCGCCTTAATGGAGGCCCCGCCAAGCAGTCTTTGAGGACATACCTGAGGTTTGGCGGCACCTAACCTAGCCAGCCCCCAGGGCTGAGTCAGCAGGAAAAGATTAAGGACTTCCCTGGAAAAGCAGCCGGGCCCTTGAGGCACCCCCCACCTGCAGGTTACCCCCTTCCCAGGGCCCCAAGAGGGTGGAAGGCACTTAGCGTGCCTGACAGGTCCGAAGCATGAAGGTTTGTGGGTAGCTGGAATCAGCCCTGACTCAGGCCAGCCGGGGTATCTGCAGTCAAGTGGATGGTGATAGGTGGGTCAAGGGGACACTGTGCACAGGTATGCACAGGTGTCCACAGCTGCTGTGTGGCTCTCAGGCATGGGCCTTTGTGTTGAGGGTATGTCTGTCTGCCCTTGCCTATGTACATGGCAATTCTGGCCCCCTGCACTTTTGGGGTGTATCTGCCTATATGGCTTTGCCACCAATTGGGTGACAAGAAGTTAGCAGGGAAGTATGGGAGAGGGTATCTACCTGTGGAGGACAGGGATGTGGTGATGAGGATGGTGTTTCCTCAAGACTGAAGACAGGCGGTGTGTGTTTCCCTGTGTCCATCTCTAAAAGTTGGTGTCTGCTGCTTCCCTGTTCACTGGGATCTCCTCCCTCCAACCTGCTCAGATCCCCGGACCTCAGGGCCTAGAGTCTGCCCTCAGCTCCTGCCCTAGAAGGGGTCAGGCAGTGCGACATCAGCATTCACCTGGGCTGCACTTTCCCACTGGCACCCTGCCTTTGTTTCCGCCCTTAAAGCTCAAGTGTTTCCCCCTACCTGATTGAAGCCAGGTCTCCCCGCCAGGCTGTCTCCGGTCTTTGGGGTCTGAGACTGGGTCATACCCAACTCTGAGGACTGATGAGAGAGACAGACAGGGTCAGGGAAGTGGTGGGTGGCTGCGCCAGGTCCACGAGGCCCCGATAGATGAGCCAGGGATGTTCAGCCAGGACAGGAGGTGGATAAGGAGAGGGTGCTGGGCTGCTGGGTTTGGACCCTGCATGAGCCGCCACGTGGGAGGGAGCAGACCCTAGTTTCAGGAAAGAAACAATTTCCAAGCTGAATCCTGCACCAGCTCCAAGGGTGCTGGCTCAGAGTGATGGCTTTGTCATGAGACCCTGTATAAGCTTCTCCTTCTCCAGCACCTTCTGTGGCTCCCTATCTCATGCCAAAGATAACTCAGACTCTTCTCTCAGTATTCAAGGCCCTGCTCACCTCCCTGTGTATCTACTGTCTGCTGCTGCCCTCCATGGAGGCTCCCCTCCTCCAGCCTTTGCATATATCTTTCCAGCTCCCTGGAATGTCGTTCTTGCCTTTTTTGCCTGGCAAACTCCCACACATCCTTCAAGACCCGCTGCCTATGGCCCCTTCTCCAGGAGACATTGCTCTTTCCCCTCAGCCCACATTAGCTGTGGGACCTGGGGAAAATCCCTTCAGCTGTGAAAGGGGGGTGAAAATCAACCTTCCTAAAAGCATATTTTGGAGCCCCAAGAAGATAAAAATACATTAAATGCCCTTAATTTGAATCAGGCCTTGTCGATGGGGTGGTTAGAGCAGTTTACACCTGGTCCGCACTCGATGTGTGTTCATTTTTATCTCCTTCCTCTTGAACTCTGCAGTTCTAAGACTCTTGTTTTAATTATTTTACTGTTCCAAGATTGTTCTCTCCATCAGGGCGCTAGGAATTTTGAGAACCCCTTGTTCTAAAATTACAAAAGCCTAAAACAACAGTGAGTGGGATCAAGGGCCTTCTTGTGCCCTGAGCTGACCCCAGGGTGGCTGAAGCTGGGAGCTGGGATCTTTTTTTTTTTTTTTTTTTTTTGTAGAGACCGAGTCTCACTTTATCACCCTTGGTAAAGTGCCGTGGCGTCACACAGCTCACAGCAACCTCCAACTCCTGGGCTTAGGTGATTCTCTTGTCTCAGCCTCCCGAGTAGCTGGGACAACAGGCGCCCGCCACAACGCCCGGCTATTTTTTGCAGTTTTTGCAGTGCAGCCGAGGCCAGGTTTGAACCCGCCACCTTTGGTATATGGGGCTGGCGCCCTACTTGATGAGCCACAAGCGCCGCCCTGGAGCTGGGGTCTTTATGGGAGGCTGTCATGCCCCCTCACACCCCTCAGACTGAGATGGTTTAGCCTGGCAACCCAAGTATGGTGGTGGTGGGGCAATGGATTTATCAGGCAGCAGATGCTTGCCCAAGTTCCAGGAGGAGGAGTTAGGATGCCTGCCTCAAGGGCTACAATAAAGGAATGACAAGCAGTGTGGAGAGGCACAGGACTGTCAACTCAGAGTGATGGCTTCCTTCCCCTGGAGCCTCAGTTTCCTCATCTGGAAATTGAAGCCCAAAGCTGCCCTCTTGCAGAGCTCTTAGCATGGGTAGGGAGAGGCTGCGGCTTTAACTTGGGTTGTACCATCCTCCTGCAATGTAGCCTGGCCACAGCTGCTGGAGAGGGCGCTTCTTCGTGGTGATGCCCACTCAACCCTCCTCCACCCTAGAGGAGAGAACAAGGGCCGGGCCAGCTGCCCATCCCAAACCCGGCTGGCTGCCCCAGGCCTGGCAGCAGCCAAGGTCCCAACACTTCCTCAATGAAAGGTATTTGGCCATGGAACCTAACACCTCATCACCATCAGCCTGGATGCTGCAGCCAGCTTTGTCCTGGGCTGCAGGGGGAGGCCCCACAGTCCCACCACTCCCCAGGACCCCACTGGGCATGCTTGAGCAGGGCTCTGGAGCAGGCAGTCCTGGAGTTTGGGTTGCCTTGGAAGAGGGCCTGTAGCCCCTGAGCCTTCCTGTCATCTAGGGATGTAGAACTTATCTAAGTTCTGAATAAATTCATGTTCTCTTGTGCCTGCCAGCTCCCTTGAGGCCTTGAAGCTTCTCCCCTCTCTTGTCCATCACAGCCTCTCTGGGGTGAGGCCGGGGTGCCAAGGCCTGGGGCCTCCCAAAACCAGAATATAGCAGAGCCCCAGGGCCCACCTTCAGAGACTGGCAGTGCTGCCCTTGAATTTGCCAGCTTCTCCCCATCGGTTCTTTCAGACCCCTAAGTCCACCCTAGGACATGGGAAGATTTTCCCAGAGGAAGAAAGGGCTGCAGAGGTTGGGATCTGCCAAGGTTGAGCCAAGATGGAGAAGAGTTAAGAGCTCTATGGACTGGGCACAGACCCTCAGGGTATGTTGGGGTCTGCACATGTGAGCCCATTTCCCCCCACTCCAGAAGGCCTGGTGTTATTGACCCAGAGCTGATGCCTCTAAATGCTGGTAGAACAGATTAGGGGGTATGGGGAGGTAGGTGAGAGTATAGGTGGGTGATTAAAGAGGAAGTGGGTAGGTGGGTATGCAGAACCCTACCCCCGACTCCCTGCCAGCATCCCTTCTCTGGAAGTGGTCAACCGGGGACAAGTCTCCCAGCCCAGGCCCCTTGGAGGCCCCTCAAATCGTACTACATTGATGCCTTCCAGGAATCAATTAGGGGAGTTTCATGCATGAGCTACCATGGGCTCAAAGCCGCCAGGCCATCTGGGAACCCCCACTCCCGGCAGATTCATGTCAAGGCTGAGGGCCTCAGTTTCTCTGCCTGGAAAGGGGGAGTATGTGATCAGAACAGCACCTGTCCTGTGGGGTACCAGGAAGACATGTATATATGCACACAGAATGCCAGGCAAACGTGGTTCCCTTCCCTCTAGACAAAGGGCAAGGTCAGAGAGCCAGGAGCCTGACCTCAGCAGCCCTGCTACCATGTGACTGAGGTGTGGCTGGGGTGTGGCTGGCAGTGCTGCAACCCGGCTGAGGAAGTCCAGGGCGACCTCACTCTCTGCTGCCTGCCCCAGACATTCCCCTGCCACAGCTCCTCCCTGCCCGCCACAGTCCTCAGGCACGTGGCCAGGTGCAGACAAGGAGGCCAGGCTAGGGCAGTGGCTGCTATTGTGTTCACCAGTCATAGCCACACAGGCTCAGGCAGCCCCTGAGTGTCTCTGCATAGCTGGGATCCACCCATTTGTTCCAAGAATGCCCTTGGGGGCCCTCTGAGCTACTTGCACTTGAATGTCCCCATGTGCCATGGTGTGTGTCTGCCTGTACAGGTACATCTGGTTCAGGCAGCCCCAACCTCTATCCTTCTTCCCCAAAGCCTGACACCATGAGTTGGAAATAAAGCATTTTTTAATCAAGCCCTAGGAGGATCTGCCCTGACCTCCTGGGGATCTCCAAGCACCAAACACATGAGAAATGTTTCCTCCACCCAGTCCCAGAGCCTCCCCTGCAGGAGGCCCCGAAAAAGCCCCTTCCCCACTTTCACTGAGCCCAGCCTGGACCCCTCACTCATACCCATAACCACCCCCCATGCTTTGTTTCAATAAATAACCCCAGAAACAAAGCTTAGGGCAGGGGACGAGATAAAGCATGAAGCTCCACAGCAGGCAGGGAAAGAGCTGCGCGACAAACATCAGAAATTTAAGGGCAGAATATCTGAAATCAGGGTCAAAATACACATGAAAGTCAGACATGGATTTTGAGCTGGATGTGATTCCTCCTGGGCTGGATGTGGGCCCCACAGTCTCTCAGGGCGCTGTCTCCAAAGTCAGAGCTCACCCCATGTCACGGTACACAGCAACAATCCCCCTGTGCCTAGCACTTCTACCATCAGACGCTCCCCGTTCTTGTCTTGAATCCAAATCCTGGCAGGGGAGGGGAAAAGGGACCCAGAAGAGGGGGCCCTCGGGGGAAGAAAGAGGGGGTGATACTTCCCAGAGACAGAGGAGTCCTGAGAGAAGCAGGAAAGCCACCACAGGCCCAGGTCACTCTCGGACCCTGCCCCTGCGGGTGCGGAGGGTACCCAAGGCCCGCGCCCGGGCCCGAGACACCTCACCCATCTCCCTGCCAATGTCTCCAAGCGCGGTCGCAGGGGACTCCAGGAGCCTCTGGAAGAGGCTGGGCCGGCCGGGCAGTGGCTCCCGGCACTGGAAGGTGACAGCTGTGCCGGCATCCGCCTTCATCTCTCTGGAGAAGCCATCAGAGGAACCGTCAAAGCAGCGGCCAATGGCAATCTCTTTGGCCAGCCTGGGGCTCTGGTCAGTGACTGTGTAGACACCATAGTTGTGACCCAGAGGGTCCAGGGGCGCCAGCATGGAAAAAGTGGCCGGGTCGTCAGCAGGTACGGGTGGGGGATGCCGTGCCAGGTAATCCAGAAGGAGCCCGTTGACGGCCACACGGCGGCAGCTGCCCTGGGGCATGATGGTCACCAGCGTCCTGTCCACCTGACGTTGGTCAAACAACATCCCACTGCACTTGAACTCTACGCAGGCAGCTGAGATACCGGGACGCTCGAGGTCGCGCACGCTGCGGGCATCACGCAACCCGTAGAGCTGGCCCCGGGTACGCGGGTGGCTGCCCCCTGCGTTGTGGGAACGGACCATGTACTCCTGGGGTCCCTGGATCTTCACTTTGAGGAAGCAGGCCCGGAACTCCTGAGGGTTAGGCCACCAGGCCAGGAGATCCCCGGTCCAGGAAGCTGGCGCCCCCTCGCGGAAGGGGACCACATTGTACTCGTACTTGTCCGCCTCCACTCTGGCAAAGCGGAAGTGGTTGGCCGTCACAGGAGCCCCCTGGCATTCCCGCAGGCTGCGCCACGGGTACACGGGCCCATTGGCCTCGTCTGGGTGGCCCGGCCTGGGTTTGGCGAGGTTGATGCGGAAGCCGTTGCGTTTGAAGGCCGGGTCGTCATGGTCCGTCCGGCGGTACCCCAGCCTGTCCAAGTAGGGCTGGGAGACGCCCACGGTGCCCGGGAGCGGCCTGGGCAGGGAAGGGGCCGGCTCCAGCTCCTCGCCGCCCAGGGTGGCCGTGATGAGGGCCGTGTAGGCATCGGGCCGGTGCTCGTCACAGAAGGCGGGGAGGCAGGCGCCGTTGGGGCCGGTGACGGCGCTGTCAAAGCGGCCCCAGGCGCGGGGGTTGGCAGAGAAGCCGGGGGCGGGTTCCAGGTTGACCAGTGTGACCACCACACCCTCCACCTGCTCGCTGGGGGTGAACTTGTCGTTGGCATAGGCACGCACCTTCACGAAGCAGCGGCGGCGCTCGGGCACGTCCAAGTTGAACAAGCGCCGCTCCCGAATCTCCACGTTGCCCACCAGGAAGACGCGCTCCTCACGGCGGATCCGGGGACCCGAGGACCCTTCCAGCTGGAAGCCGCTCTCCTCCTCCCACAAACCGGTCTCGGGGTTCAGCGACCACAGCTTGAGGGCCTCCACGTGGCCTGTCATGAGGATCTGGTCGGAGGCCACACGCACGGCCACAGGCCCTGCCTGCAACTGCTCCATGGAGCCCGGGGCTCGGAGGTCCACCGAGAACATGCCGTAGGTGCGCAGTGGGGCTAGCTCACCGTCACTGTCCACGAAGCGCAGGTCACTGGGGGCGGCAGCTGCGGAGGTGAGGTCTCGGGGGTCCACGAAGGTCACCCGGGCCTCCACAGGCCCTGTGTGGGGTTTGCCATCCGCTCTTCGAAAGGCTCCAGGAGGCAGGACCAACTCGCCCATGGGTGCCTCATCTTCTAGGTCACCCAAAGGGATCGTGTTGCTTTGGCTGGCATCTAAGATGATTGGAGCTTTCTTCCGAATGGCCTTGATCTCGTGGTACACTCCAGCACCTCGAGGGTCAAAAGGCAGGACCCGGACTGTGTCCATGAACTCACCACTAGGGTCCACAAAAGTCACCACCAGCCGCTCGGTGGAGGGTGGTACCTCGATAGTGAAGTTGCCTTGGTGGGAAGTGAAGCCAATGGGCTCCCTGCCCAGCAGGATCCTGGCAAAGCTCAGTGGCTCCCCAGAGTCAGTGGCCACTACATGGCCCCAGACCAGCCCCCGAGGAGGCAAACACTTCTGGCAGCCACACTCAGCCACCACCTTCACAGGGAGGATGTAGCCAGAGCAGTGTATCTCTCTGCTATCCAGGCGGCGTACAGAGCAACAGTGGGAGCTGATGTCCCCACACCGGGGACCCGAGTCTGCCTGGCTGGGACAATGAGTGTCAGGGCAGAGGCCCACATCCAGGTAGGCAGGGCCACTACCAGGCTTCCCACAGTCATCTGGGAGCTTGATCAGGTGTTCTTGGGGCTGGGGGTCACAGACTGACTGGCCTGGGGCTAGGGAGCAAGAAAATAGCCAGGTCAAGACAGGGGAGAGGGCACCATGGAGGCCAAGGCTAGAGGCTTAGACTGGGGTCAGGGGTCAACCAAGGGATGGTGGATTAGCCCAGGGTAAGTACTGGAGGCTGGGGCTCAGCAGGGGCCTAGGATTGCACTCAGCTGGGTTAGAGGTCAGTCTGAATTTGGGGCTCCATTTGGGGTTGAAGCTTAGCTGTGTTAGGTTGTGTTCGGTGCAAGGGTTGGTAGGGCTGGGGACACTCACCAAGCACAGTGAGCCAAGCAGTAGCCGACCGTGCAGTGCCTGCTTCATTCCATGCCTTGCAGTGGTAGCTGCCAGCTTGGTCTGGGCGCAGCCTCTGCAGCTCCAAGTGGGCCCCATACCTATGTGCTCGCCTGTCTAGCAAGGTCCCATTGTGGAACCTGGGTCGTGGGTAGACAGCCCCACAGGGCTCAGGGGAGGGACCAGGTAGCTGCAGAGCAGCTTCCGCAGGGTTAGCCTCCTTGGTAGCCCCTCTCCCATGCATTCACACGCCCCCCACAAAAAGCATCCCCCACTATCAGGTGTGATCCTAGAGGCTGGCATCTGCCTCTGGACTCTCTTTGAGGCACCACATAATCATAGGAAATCCAATCCATCCTCAAAGTCAGACAAGGGACCTCTTCCTTCGTGGGGCAGGCACTCACCAGGAATATTTCTTGGGTGTAGGGGTCCCTGCCGCTTTGCAGCAGAAGGTGACGTTCTGGCCAGCCTCTAGCACTCGGGACTCAGGGTGCTTCACCAGGTAGGGCTTTTCTGTGGGGCAAAGGTAGACAAAGATCAGGGCCCTGCCCTGACTCGGCTTCTCCCAATGACCTTTCCCAAAAGCAAGTCCCCATCCTCTCCGTTCTCCCAGGGATGCCTTAGTTCACCCCTTCACCTTCTCCAATGGCTGTGTTACATGTTATTTCTTGCTCCAATACCTGAAGTACTGAGATTTCCTCCCCAGTTCTTCAGCCCCATCATGTTCCTTGTTGCAAGGTCACTTACGCAATTTATCAAGGATGATGGTGACCACTGAGATGGAGCCGTTGGCCTGGGCTTGGGCCATGCCTACAGAGAAGCTATCCATCTGGGCTCTGACGTTGGCCTGGCTGTGGGCACACACACCAGGGATCTGGAAGGTTCCATGGGCATCGCTGGTGGCCATAATACCAGGCTGGTCTTTCAGGGAGATCCTGGCTCCTGGCAGTGGTTGCCCCGATGTGGTGACCACAGAGCCCAGGAGGATGTGGTCAGGGCACTCACAAGTGTCAGGGCTGCACCCTGGGGAGACACAGAGAGGCATCAGGGGCAGAGTTGCCTCTACCTCCCTGCTAGGGAGGGCTTTGCTCAGTCACTCAACAAACACACCTGGAGCCCTCCCATATTGTGGCCCTCAGGGGCTTCAGCAAGGCCTGGCTTAGAGCAACCCCTAGTGTGAAAGGGGATATAGGGCCCAGGGATATGCCAGAGGAGTGGAACTACAGTCTACAGAGGTATGGGGAAGGCTCTAGAAGAGGGGACAGGAGAGGTGAGTCTCAAAAGATGGGAAGGGGCAGGAGAGAAAATGTTTAGGCAGGGGCTGGGAGCCCAAAGAGGGCTGCTTTCTTGGACTGAGAACATTTCCCTCCCCTCCCAACCCCATGGTTTCTCCAGAAAGTGGAAAATTCCGCCGGAAACTTCAGGGCAGAGGCACTGGGAGGGCAGAGCCAGGCTGGATGGGGTGGGGACCCCAACCGCTCCATTGGCCACCCTGCGCCCCCACCCTGTCTCCAGACCGGGTGTTTGTGGAGCCCAAGCGAGCGGAATTTCCAGTCGCCTCCTGGCTGGCCTGGTGTCTGGCCCTGGGAGGGCCTGGGCATCTTGTCTGCCAGGGTGTGAGCGCGTGTCTGCGTGGGCGTGGGGGACTGGAGGGAGCTGTGAATGCCACGCACGTGTGCACCCTGAAAGTGTATGAACTGACTTCTCTTTGCCCACAGGACATGAGTACACTTGGGCAAGCACACAGGGGAAGCACTCTCTCAGATTTGCCCATGTCTGCCTGCACACGACCCCCGTGGCGTCCACTTGTCCAGATATGCACATTCACCAGTGCTACTTGGGCCCAGGAGGAAGGGCCAGTCTTCACTTGGCTCCGGAGTTCAGGTCCCTCAGACCCCGCCCCGACCAGCCCCTCCTCGCTAGGTACCTCCCTCAATAGGAACCGCCCCTCCACGTCCAGGTCCCGCCTCTACCCCAACCTTCTCCAGGCCCCGCCCCTTCTACCTGGGCACCGAGGCCGCACGCACTTCTGGGCTTCCAGGGTACGCCCGGGACACTCATCTCCAGCGGGGTTCGGGCAGCGGCGGCGGCGCAAGCGACGGCCTGGCCCACAGCTTCCTGAGCAGGGACCCCACGGGCCCCATGCACCCCACGCCGTCTCTGCAGAGGGCAAGGACGGAGATCAGGCACCTGCCCTCTCCAGGAACCACGCCTCCCGGAAACCTAGTAACAATGAGGGACTGAAACCCCCACCACACACACACACACACACACACACACACACACACACACACGTGCATCCTAGGTTAGACACTTCCAAAGAACAGTCCTGCCCACCCCCTACCCCGCGCACCAGTCCTAAATGCAATTCAGGTATTGCCTCTCCTCTCCCCTAAATAAACTCCCCGAAATTAGTTTAGTCCTGCTGTCCTCTCTGCGTTGTGCACACATTTGAGTCTCAAGACTCGCCAGGTCTCCTTGCAATGCACCTGGGCGCCACTTTATTCCCAGTTGTTCTCCTCAAAGGCTCCGCCCCTACATGGCCCCACACCCTCATTGGGCCCTACTCCTTGTAGGGTCCCTGCTCTAGCCACTCACATCGACATGGCCCAGCCCCCTCACAGCCCACCCTTTCAGGTCCCGCCCACCTGTGACCGGTCGGCAAAGTAGCCAGCGCCACTATTTCAAGCCCCGCCCCTCCATCTCCAAAGCCCCGCCCACCCATCCAGGCCCCGCCCTCACCGAGCGGGCAGCGGAAGCGCACGTGGTAGTTGGAGCAACGGCGGCTGCGCGGCTGCTCCCGGTTGAGGCACCAGAAGCCGCGCGTGGGGTTTAAGTGCACGCGCTCGCCGACGGCGGACGGCAGCTCCCAGTTGGTGGTGCGCGCTTCCAGCGCCAGCGGCCGCGGGCATACACGTGCTGGTCCATAGTAGAAGCGGATGGCTGCCAGGCTCTCAAAGTCGCCATCGCCTCCAGGGTGGTCCACGTTGAACCAGGATGTCCACTCACTGGCCTCTGCGAGCACCACACTCGCTGGGACCCAGGCTGCGGCCTGTCGGCCCCCGTCGGTGCTTGCAAGGGCCTTACCTGCCCCCACAGTCACGGGCTAGCCTCGCCCGCCCATGACTAGTTCTAGAGACCTGAATGTGAGTAGGGGAGGTGGGACTTCCCCATCCCCAGTCCTAGTTCTGTTGCCCGGTTCCTGAGCTGGCCCATCCATGCACTTACACCTCTAAATTAGGTCTCGGGGTATTATATCCACGGGCTGCCATGCCCAGGGACCACGAAACTCCTCACAGAATCCCACCAGCCCAAGCTTCACACTAAGTTCACAGCACAGACGGGACCCTGACCCAGGCTGACTCACCTTCCCAGTCCTCCAGGGCTGGCGAGGGCCGGCCAGGGTGCACAGACCGTCCTTCTAGGCTCGATGCAGCCCCGGTGGGCTCCTGGGTGGAGGCGGTGTCTATGGGAGGGGACAGAAGTGGGGAAAGGAAGCACCTGGTGCAGATGGCTGTGAGCCTCCTCTTAAGCAAAGTGGGCCCATGATCATCCTGATTTTACAGGGGAGAAATCTGATGCTCTGAGAAGCCAGAACCCAGGTGAGCTGGGGATTGCAGCACACCCTTCTCTAGGAAGCCTGCCCATGGCTACCATCCAGACTTTTGTAGCCTGGTCCCTTTCTCTGATCTAGTCTGAATCCCATGGGCTGTTACCTGATTTAGATCTCCCCCCTCAGTGTGTTTAACTTTCACAAATTCAGTTTTCTGTTCTTTTGCCCTAGACCATTGCGTCCCCCATCCATTTGGCCGGCTGGAAGTCCTTCCCTCAGTCTACCTTCCATCTCTCTACTAGGGCCCAAGTTGTCAGCTGGAATTCCTTGGGATCTAGCCGCTTTTCCAGCCAGGAGCTGTCCAAGATAGCCCAGGCAGAGTGATTCTATCATACAAGTCTCTTCCCCCTCGGAACCTCAGTCTCCTCACCTGAGAAATGAACCTGTTCCCCACCCCAGCAAGTGTTCCAGAGATGGGCATTTCTTGTTAGTGTGGGTGAGTGGGTGGGTAGGAATTAGATGTATGTGGGGAGACAGCTTTGACCCCTTTGGCCAGGGCAGGAGACCTGGCGATTAGAGGTCCAGTCGCGCAGGGCTGGGTCAAGCACCCTGCAGCGGGTGGGAACCCAGAGAAACCCGAGGTTCATATCCGTTCTCCTGGCGTCCCTACCGTGTCTTCGCTGAAGGAAGAGCGCCAGGAGGTCTCTGGGCTCCATCTCCCCGTCGCCACCCCCTCCCCGCATCCCCGTGCTGGTGAAGGGGACCCAGTCCCCGGGAAGTGCGCGGGTCTTCCGGGAGCAGCTGTACGCGAGGCCGGCTGCCAGGCCTTCGAGGGCTGGGCTGGGGTCTCGCGGCGCCTCACCTCGGGTCCCTACTAGATGCGCGACGGCGACACAGAGACAGAGCAGTGGCGGTATTGAAGCCATGGCTGGGCCGAGCGTCCAAGGGAAGGTCCAGGCTTCGCGGCACACTCGTGTAGGACTCTGCTGGTCTGGCGGCCGGTGGGACTGAGGGTGGGGGCGGGATGCGACTGCAGGCCCCTCCCCGTCCAGGCTCCGCCCTCTGGCCCTGGGTGACTGGAGCTACAGCAACCCCTCTAGATCGCCCCCCTCGGTGTGTCCAGCTATGCCTCCGCCCTTAGACTGGCCTGGGTTCCCCAGTAGCCGTTTGGAACTCCTCTTGAGCCTTCCCTCCATCCTTTTAAGTTGGACCCAGGCTGCCTGCGGGAAGTGCCACTTGGAATCGAGCCTGAAGCTGCTTGGACCTTCATGCTGTTAGGCGGCTGGAAGTCCTCGGTCTGGTCTAACTCCAATCCTATCGGCTTTAAGCCATCCCGAGCAGTCTGGGAATCCTACCCTGAACCTACCCTCCATTCTTCTGGCTCGAGTTTTCTAGGAGGCCAGCGGGAGGTCCCCTTTACAACTACTCTCCATCCCTCCGGGGATGGTGGGAAGTCCTTCCTCGAGCTTGCCCACTCCAGCAGCGGCCCGGCGTACAAAGGAGGCAGAGGCGAGGTGGTGTGGGAAAGGCTGTTTATTGGTTGGGGTCCAAGCGGCGTAGGCGCGAGTTGCGATCACAGAGCCGCCACGCAGTCAGTCCCGGTGTATCCCGGCAGGCGCAGAGCAAACTTGCGGCGCACGTCGTCGGGTACGAACCTGCCAGCCACAAAGTGATGGCGCCCAGAGAAGCGGCCGGCGCAGCGCTTGGGCGCAGCGAGCGACACCAGCACGTCGGGCCGCAGCCCGTCTTCAGCGTCGCAGCCGGTCTCGGCGTCCCAGCCTGAGGGAGGATTGGGCAGAGGAATCCGGGGCTACTCTCAGACTAGAATCCTGTCCCTACCTCCCCTCCCTTGACACAGCCTCAGCCCTCAGACAAGTCTCACCCTCTCCTTGAAGAGGTTTCCTTCCTTTCTCTGACCCAGGCTGTTTCCAGCCATCATTTCCCCCACCTGCTGCCCTCTCCCAACCAGAGCCATGCCTCTGCCTTCTGACCTGGCATCTTTCCCTCTACCCTCCTGCCCATCCATCTGAGCCCTTGCCTTAGCCTAGAGAGCCTCTTCCCCTCCAGAACTCCCAGCCAGACCCCAGACCCCGCCTCTGACTAGATCCCCACCCTCTACTCAGACAATAAACTTGACCACATACTGAGAAGCCTCCTCCATCAGACCTGTCTCCTTACCCCAAGTTCTTTTTTCCAACAAGACCAACAAGACCTTACCCCTCCCCTCTCTGACTAGAGACTCATTTTTCTAACTGGAGATCCATGCTCTTACCCTCAGACTAGATCCTGCCTTTTAACTATAGAGGACCCTGTCCCCTCCCTCATTGGGCTGCAGCCTCTGTCACCTCTCCAGTAAGCCTCCACTTGTAGTCTAGCAGCCTTGCCTTCTCTCCTAACTCTGACCTGATTCTAGTGACACTAACCAGAAGCCACAGACTCCTCTCTCTGACTTTAATCCGTCACCCTCAGGCTAGAGGCCCCTAACGATGGCCTCTCACCTGTCGGGGCTACCCTTTCTGTCCTAAGCTGAGCCTTCATCCTATCTCCTCAGATCAGACAGCCCACCTCCTCTCTTAGTGCTCCCTGCTCTGTAGCACCCCACTGGGATGGCTTTGGAACCCTGAAAGCTGGGGATCATCCCTCAGAGTCCAGCCACCCCCACAGAGGGTCCTGCTGGCCAGCAGCTGTTTGTTCCATTTGCCTGTCGCCTAATGGCTCCAACAGGCATGGGGCGGCGGCCAGGGCAGGCGCGGCCTTTGCCGAGTGAGCTCACGTCTGCCCAAACGACTGGGCCTGGGGGTGGGCAGAGGGCATGAGGGCTGGGCACACGGGTAGGAAAGGAACTGGGGTCACCTGGGGCAGCAGCCTTGGTCTTCCCCACCCACAAGATGCATGTGACCCTTGGCTGCAGCCAGAGTATACACTCCATCCATGCTGGGGAAACTGAGGTTCAGAGCAGGCAGATAGGCGGGGGCCATCAGAAGTTGGGACACAGGGGTCTCCACCCAAGCCCCCAAGACGTGCCCCCCTGTGCCCAGCATGCCTGAGGGAATGTCCAGGCTCACGAGGGGTATGGACAGCAGCTTGAGTGTTGCCAGTGCACGGGTACAGGGGCCCCCGACCTTGCCTGGCTCCACACCAGGGCCCAGCACGGCATCCACCACCAGCCCATAGGCTTCATTAATGAGCTGTACCTGGAAGGGTGGGCAGGGTCAGGGAGTGGCCCTGGGGCACCATCTCCCACCTCCACCCTTGTATGCCACCCAGCACTGACCTCAGTGGGCAGGTAGGACAAAAAAGGAATGTCCATCTTCTCGCACTGGGTGGTCAGGTCCCGATGCAGCAGGTCAAGTGAGCGTGTGGGGTAGAAGATGGTTGGCTCATACTCCTGGGGGTGCAAAGAATGGTCAGCGCTGAGGGCCCAGCCAGGCTCCCCTGACCTTGTAACCTGGGACAACCACTGGGCATATCCTGTAACCTGTCCCACCATCAATGTCTCCCTGGGATGCAAGAATGATTTCTTCAGGGACAGAAACCCAGGGAGCCAAAGGCGGCCTTGCTACTCACAAACACCAGCAGGTGCCGGGCACAGACCAGCCCCACTGCCCCATTCTGCTCCGGGCCACACACAACTAGCACCGTCCTCTGCTTCCGGGAGAGAGCTGACAGGGGGAACACCTGGTGGGAAGCACAGCATTTGACATACCTCTTTGCTCAAGTGCGAAAAATGAGGCCCAGAGGAGGGGAAGGTACAGGGCTTGGGCCTGGGACCAGTGGAATAGGACAAGAGAAGAGGCATTGTGGGTGAGGGGCTGGGGCTCTTGGGGCCTCAATTTCCCTGATGGAGTTGCAGAGTCCCTGTCTCAAGCTCTCCTAAACCAAACCAGGAAAAACGTGCATCCAGCCACTGCCCATCATCCAGCCACTGCCAGTCTCCTGGATTGAGGTTTGTTTATTCTTTGCCTGAGTCGCAGACATTCTTCCACCTTTTTCCACCGCAGTGGCTGCCCCTCCCCCATGTTTCCAGACCTCAGCCCTTTCTGGAGGCCCCAAAGTGGTACTTCTCTTTCTCTGTCTGTCCTCTGTCTCCTGGTATCTCTCAGACTCCATGTCTCTGTCTCCATATTTTGGACTCTGTGTTCTCTCTGCCTTTATGCACGTGTACCTCTTTCTCTATAACCCAGGTAGTTGGATCCCAACTTGCCCTGACTCTGTGTTGCCCTGGCCTCTCTCCTCTCCTGGTCTTAGTTTTGCCTCTATTAAATGAGAGTGGCAATGGCACCAGGCAGACAGGCACGTGGGGCATCTCCTGCATCCCAGTGAGGCTCCAGGGGCCCTGGCTCCAACCACATATAGAACAAATTATCTTGTTTTTGAGTCTTCTCCCCTCAGTTCCAGAGCCATCATGACATGCCATGAATATGCAGGCGACCCCAGGCACACCAGAATCCAAGACCTAAGACTGTCCTGCTGGCCGCTGGCTGGGAATTAAGAGCTTCTGGATGGACCATGGGCTTTCAGTGCAAAAACTGGATATTTGCACCAAGAGCTTGGAGAGAGTTTAATATACTGGGCTTCATTTTGGGGCTTTGATTTTTACAGTTTCCTTCTCCTTTGGGCATCCTGCCCAGGATATGTTTCACTTGGAAATATAAACATTTAAGTTAAGAAAAGTTAAAAAATTGAGTCCCCATAAAAAAGATACTGAGTTTTTAAAAAAGTATACAGTGGCTCGGCGCCTGTGGCTCAGTGGGCTAAGACGCCAGCCACGTACACCTGAGCTGGTGGGTTTGAATCCAGCCTGGGCCCGCCAAACAACAATGACAGCTGCAACCAAAAAATGGCCGGGCATTGTGGCAAGCACCTGTAGTCCCAGCTACTTGGGAGGCAGAGGCAGGAGACTCGCTTGAGCCCAGGAACTGGAGGTTGCTGTGAGCTGTGATGCCACAGCACTCCATCCAGGGTGACAGCTTGAGGCTCTGTCTCAAAAAAAAAAAGTATATACAGTGCAGCTAGGCACCCATAGCACAGTGGTTATGGTGCCAGCCACATACATTGAGGCTGGCAGGTTTGAACCTAGCCCGGGCCAGCTAAATAACAATGACAACTGCAACAAAAAATAGCACAGTGTTGTGGCAGGCGCCTGTAGTCATGGCTACTTGGAAGGCTGAGGCAAGAGAATTGCTTGGGCACAAGAGTTTGAGGTTGCTGTGACCTGTGACGCCACAGCACTATAACAAGGATGACATAGTGAGACTCTGCTCAAAAACAAACAAACAAACAAAAATATACAGTGATAATAAGAAAAAGGGGGGGAGGGCAGCTACATGCTGGGGTTCTGACAGTATCAGACACTTGTCCAATGGGTGTGTGTTTATGAACTGCTATATCAGTACTACTTATTACCCCATTTCAGAGGAAGAAACTGAGGCCTGGAATGGTTGGTTATTCAGTGAATCACATAACAGTATTATTTTTTTTATTTTTATTTATTTGTTTTGAGACAGAGCCTCAAGCTGTCACCCTGGATAGAGGAGTGCCGTGGCATCACAGCTCACAGCAACCTCCAATTCCTGGGCTCAAGTGAGTCTCCTGCCTCCGCCTCCCAAGCAGCTGGGACCACAGGCGCCCGCCACAACGCCCAGCTATTTTTTGGTTGCAGCCATCATTGTTGTTTGGCGGGCTCAGGCTGGATTTGAACCCGCCAGCTCAGGTGTACGTGGCTGGCGCCTTAGCCCGTTGAGCCACAGGCGCCAAGCCACATAACAGTATTTTTGCTGTTACTCTTGTGTCATTTTCCTGGCACCTCATGTGGGAATTTACCACAGAGCCAGATACACCTGGGCTGCAGCTATGCTTCCAACACACTGTGATCCTGGGACAGCCCCTCCCTACTTCTGAACCTAAGTTTCCACACTTGCAGCACAGGGTTGTTTGAGAGTGCTCAGACACGTCTCCCTGCCCAAGATCCAGGAACTGGCAGAAGCAGGTAGGTCACATTTGCAGGGGACCTGGTATCTGCATCTCAAGGGCCTTGGCATCATTCCTGCAATCGCTCTGCCCTGACACCATGTATCTCAGGTCCCTGTCTGGCCTGGACCAGTGAGGATACTCTCTGGGCCTCAGTTTCCCCATGCAAGTGATGGGTTCAGGTAGCTGGAAGCAAAGAGGGACTTTACTTCCAGCTACCAGGGTGACAGTTTGAGGCTCTGACTCAAAAAAAAAAAAAAAGTCCTTGAACTCTTGGGCTTAAGAGATTCTCTTGTGTCAGCCTCCCAAGTAGCTGGAACTACAGGTGCCCATCACAACATCCAGCTATTTTATAGATAGGGTCTTGCTTTTGCTCAGGCTGGTCTCCAACCTATGAGCTCAGGCAATCCACCCACCTTGGCCTCCCAGAGTGCTAGGATTACAGGTGTGAGCCACAGTGCCCCAAAGAGGTGCTTCTTCTTTTTTTTTTTTGTTTGAGACAGAGTCTCAAGCTGTCACCCTGGGTAGAGTGCCATGGTGTCACAGTTCACAGCAACCTCAAATTCTTGGGCTTAAGCGATTCTCTTGCCTTAGACTCCTGAGTAGCTGGGACTACAAGCGCCTGCCACAACGCCCACCTATTTTTTTTGGTTATAGTTGTCTTATTTTTTTTTTTTTTTGGCAGTTTTTGGCTGGGACTAGGTTTGAACCCGCCACCTCCAGCATATGGGGCCGTGCCCTACTCCTTTGAGCCACAGGTGCTGCCCCTTCAGTTGTCCTTGTTGTTTAGCTGGCCCAGGCCGGGTTTGAACCCGCCGCCCTCCATGCATGTGGCTGGTGCTGTAACCACTGTGCTACGAGAGCCGAGCCAAAGAAGGGCTTCTTGAAGGCTGGGCCATCCTAGTCCTCCACCTGGGTGGGTTGGCTATCTGGGGTTGGGGTCAGGGATCAGGTACCTTGGTCACAGCCACAGCACTGGCATGACCGCACAACTCCACTAGCTGCTGCCGCCCAAAGCGATAATCCTCTAGTAGCTCCCGCTCCAGGGCGGCTGCCTCGGCCATGCTGGGGAATAAAGTGGGAAGAGACATTCAAATACTGAGACAGAGAGGAGAGAGGCCTAGAGATAGACTCAGATGGAGCCAGAAACATTCTGCTAATGTTCCAAGCCAGGTCCAGTAGCCACTCCCCACCCTCTTCCCCAGAGCAGCTTCTGCAACTCTTGAGTTGAGGAACCTCCCTCAGTTTCTCCACCTGACATATGGAAGCCTGGGCACGGGCGCCCTCTGGTGGTAAGAGATGTGCATGGAGGCTCATGTTGATTCTATCGCTCCAAAGTAGGGAGTGACCTAGCCTACCCTAAAAGCTCCCAGTCTCCCAGGAACCAAGATGGGGCAATGGAGAGTGAAGGATTCGATGGGGGCAGGTGATGGACTGATTTCAGACAGTGTGGATCACTGAACGAGCTTTAGGACGCTGCAGGGGTCAGATTGTACTGATTTTTAAAGGCTGCAAAGGAGTTTGATGGCTCACTCTGGGAGATGGCTGCTATGAGACCTTTGGTGACCCTTCTTCTGGGCAGTGATGAAATTAGATTATTTTGTGGCCAGATGGAGCCCCTTTGCTGGAGGCGAAGCTCTGCCACCCACTTCACTATGGAGACGACTGGAGTTTGTCTCTCTCTCGGAACAAAATTGGAGGTGGGATGGGGGCTCTTGTTAAAAATCATTGAAAATGTGGCTCTGTGCCTGTATACAGGTGGTTATGGCGCCAGCCATATACACTGAGGCTGCCGGGTTCCAACCCAGCCCAGCCCAGCTAAGAAATAATGGCAACTGCAATAGAAAAATAGCTGGGCATTTTGGTGGGCACCTATAGTCCCAGCTTAGGAGCTGAGGCAACAGAATTGCTTAAGCCCGAGAGTTTGAAATTTCTGTGAGTTCTAATGCCATGGTTCTCTACTGAGGGCAACATAGTGAGACTCTGTCTTAGAAAAAAAAAAAGTTAAGATGGTGATGGCAGAACATTAAATCAAATGTTGGGACTTTCTAAGTACAAGGACCAGCTGAGGGGCTTCCCATGATGCACTGACTTAGTGGCTGAAGAGAGCGAGAGATGACACTGAAGTTGGCCCCCACCTCAGAATTGAGTTGGGGGGTGGTGCCTGTGGCTCATCGAGTAGGGCGCCGGCCCCATATACCGAAGGTGGCGGGTTCAAACCCAGCTTCGGCCAAACTGCAAAACAGAAAAATAGTGGGGCGCTGTGGCAGGCGCCTGTAGTCCCAGCTTCTTGGGAGGCTGAGGCAAAGGAATCGCCTAAGCCCAGGAGCTGGAGGTGGCTGTGAGCTGTGTGACGTCAAGGCACTCTACCGAGGGTGATAAAGTGAAACAAAAAAAAACCCCAAAAAACAAACAAAAAAAAAAAAGAATTGAGTCAGGGCTGCTAGGGCTGGGGTCTAAGGCTTGATGCACCTTTCCCAGGCAGGACCTCCTTCCTTTTCTGCTGGAGAATAGCACTTACTTCCTTGCTCACCAGCTCAGCAGACCCTAGGGACTGTATTAATAAAGGAACCAGGCCCAGAAGAATTGGAAGAACAAGTAATGACTCAGAGAAGCCAAGTGGCTTGCCCAGGGTCACGCGGGAAGCAAATAGGAAAGCAAGGACATCTCTCCTCTGTGTCTGTCTCTAGAGGTACAGGGCATGAGCAGACACAGAGCCAGGGGTTTGGCGAATGAGTCCTAAGGAGTTTCCCTGTATAATTCTGTGAGTGGGAAATGACAAATATCTGGCCAATTCTGCAGCATGGTCAGGTAGGATAGGCAGAGTGCATGGGAACAAGGACTGATCTAGGATAGGAATCAGGGAGTGCTCCCTGGAGGACGACTGGAGCATCGTGGTTTATCCAGGTGGCAAGAAAAGCAAGGACAGCGTCCCTGTGGTGGGAATGAATCTGATATGTTCAAGGATCAGGAGGGAGGTCAGGGTGGCTGCAGCTGTCAGCAAGAGGACAGGATAGGCAGGGCCTGAAATGCCAGATTGAAGAACATGGCCACTTTGGGAGACACTTTGGGAGATAGAGGTTCAGGGCTGGAAAAATCACATGCCCTGGGCCACCCCAACAAACAATACCAGATTGAAACCAGGCATGTGGCCAAGGTAGGATGAAGTTGACGGCCTAGGTGGGGAAAAGGACCTCACAAGGAAGTCAAAGAATAACCCCTGGCAGGCCAGTTCAGCTCCAGGAAAGGCATATCAGAGGTGGTGTATTCAAGGTGAAGAACATGGCTCTTTCCTCCGACCTAGAGATGGCAGGGGGTGGCTTTGGCTGCTGCCCCAGCAGGAGGGTTGGGATTCCTCTTTTTTCTGTCCCAAAGATTAGGCCCATGGCAGTCACTTGAAACATTATCTTCCTGCCTAACTGGTTTTTAGAATGATAATGGGGACTCTTGTGTAGAGGGTGACCCAGGTCAGGAGCCTAGGAGCGGGCACAGAAGCAGCTCTTGGTGGGATAAAGAGTGAACTGGAGCCCAAGCAGTGAGGATGGCAGGTGGGGCAGGTAAGTCACTGTTGCAGGATACCAGGGAGTCCTATGCCCAAACTCAGCTCCCATGAAAGAAGGTGTGAGGCTTCAGGATTTCTGTCACACTTAGAAACCCTGAGGTGACCTGAGTCCACAGGAAATTGGACCTGTGTGGGGTTAGAAATCCCCACATGTATGTCTCATGTACGTCTCATTCGAGTAAGCCACTAATGGGTTAAATTGGCTTTTACCTTCACAGAAAAAGCAATAGATTTGGGCAGCCCTTAGGCAAACACAAAGACTGTTTTCTGTCATCCAGGAACAGATACTTTGAAGCTTTTGCAGCCATTGTCTCCAAGGTTCTTGCCTGGAGGCATGGTCCAGAGGTAAAAACATTTTGTCAAATGCCTAAAGATCTTAGCACTGTGGAGAAACAAAGTCATAGACCCATTTAAGGTTAACTTGTTGAGTACATGAGGAAATAGTTCCCCTATAGCTCTGTCTCTCTTATTTGTATGTAGATTTTTTAAGACCTAAAGTAAAAGAGTATTGTGCTGTTTTCCGGGACAGGATATCTGCCACTTAAGTTTAAAGTTAAATAATGAATATTGTAAATCACAGAATAAGTGTGCACATGACTGCAAAAGTATATAAGGTAGTCAGAAATAAAGTTAATTTGCTTCATGCCACAACAGAGCTTGTAGCCTGCTTCTTGCACCCTTCTTAACATTACAGCGCGAATCTACACCTGAGGCAAAGCTACAGCCCCTTGGGTCTCCAGTCACGCAACAACCTGACACTCCCAAAATGCTTCCAGGAGGGCCCTAAAAATGGAAAGTGCTTTTTTTTTTGGGTTTTGGTTTGGAGATAGGGTCTCACTCTGTCACCTAGGCAGTAGCACAATCATAGCTCACTGAAGCCTAGAACTCCTAGGCTCAAGTGATCCTCCAACCTCCGCCAGGTGTGACCCACCATGCCCAGCTGAGGGAGCACTTTTGGAAGTGAACCCCTCAGGCCAGGGTGCCCATGCACCTACTTCTCTCCACCTCATGCCTCTGAACAGCAGACCACCATTATTGCTCTCCTGGCCACCTAGAACAGTATCTCACTCCCCAAACTCTTCCTCAACCAGAGTTGTGGGGGCTTGGAAAACTTCAACACTAGATCACATCACCCGTCCCAAACCTTGTCTCCCAGTGCTTGAGAAACATTCAAACTCCTCACCATGCCCATAAGGGCTCCATTGTCTCCAGCCTCATGGCATCTGGTTCCCCTTACTCTGATCAGCTCCTACCCATCCCCTGTGAAGCCCCCCTCACTCCCCTTAGTTGGTATTTGAAGCCTCTCACACCAAGTGGTCACAGCTCCAGCTCTGAGAACACTTTCCCCTAGGCTAAATATGGACATCGGCCCCAAGTGGGGCAGAGGAAATGGTGGGCAGAGGCCGTTGGATGAAGCTCATTTACAGTGAGGCCCACTACCCTGCCAACCCCATGTCCAAAAGACTTAGAGGACACAGTACTCAGGGTGAAGGAGGAGTCACAGCCATAGCTGCATACCCCAAATTCACCAGCCTGCCAACAAATGGTCCCTGGGTCCAAAATCAGCTCTAGCTGTGACTTTCTTCCCTAGGCCTATTTCCTTCTCTAGACAAGGGAGATAGTAGCAGGATGGACCATCAAAGGAGCATGTGCGAATTGAGGAGCTAAGCTCAGCCCCTCTCAGATAGGGAAACGGAGGATGCGCTCTAGGAGCCCTGGAGAGGTGGAGGCAGGTGGTCGGGTTGATGAGTTAACTGACGGTCTAATTAATCGTTAAGGGATGGCCTGCCGGTCTCCTTTGGCAACTCAGCTTAATCTCCCAGCAAGATGCCAGGTGGGCCTCGATCTCCCCAGCCCCATCCCTGCAATACTCCTGCTTCTGGTCCCAATCCCCATCATGCCCCTGCCTTCAGCTCCAGGCGCCATCTCAGCCACGTCCCAGCTTCAGGTATCCCTCCCCTAGCCCCATCCTGGCCATGCCCCGCTCCCAGCTGACCTGAGGAAACGCCGCTCCTCAGGTGCCTCCTCCGGGTCCGGGACAGCCGCGCCGCTCATGGCCGAGGAGCAAGCACGCGCAGCCCGACCACCACGCCACAGCCTTATAAGCAAATCCCTCCTCCGCGTCCCCCGCCCCAGCATCGCCCCCACCTCAGCGTGGCCTCCAATCAGGAGACGCCGCGAAAACGCTGCGCACCGCCATTGGTCGGTGGGTGCAGGGGACGTTAACCCTTTCGTGCCAGGAGCAGAACTGCCTGAGGCACCGAGGAAGTACTGAGGCATCGCATTACCGGCAGGGAAACCAAGTCTGGAGGGCAGTTAACCCTGATCTGAGAGCAAAGGACCCTAGCCAACCCCCTCCAGGTCTCACCCGCCCGCGGATCCCATGGAGGTCAGACCCAGATCTGATCCAGAGCCCTCAGTCCTGATGGGTAAGCAAGTGGTGCTCCTGAAGCCAGGCCTTCCACAGGGAAGTAGAAAAGTTGGGTTGGCACCTGTGGCTCAAAGGAGTAGGGCGCTGACCCCATATACTGGAGGTGGCGGGTTCAAACCCCGCCCAGCCAAAAACTACAACAACAACAACAAAAAAAAAAGTCCAGACATATTTGGGAGCCAAAGACATGACTGGTGTGGATCCAGAAGCAGCCCTTGGTAGTTGTGAGGTCACCCAGCATCATGTCTTCTGCTGAGTTCCCTGGTGCCAAGCTGGGCCATCCCTGTCCCCTTCCCCAGGACAAAGGCAGGCAAGGTCTCTCTCCAGTGTTTATTCTCTCCTAGTGGGGAGGGGCAGTATCCAGGTAGCTGAGGGCACAGGTCCTCTATGTGTAGCACACATAGCCGTAGTTGGCGTTGACAAGCTCTTCGGTGGTGCGCAGCCCGTACAGCTCCTGTACGAGGGGGGGCACCCAGCGTGTTGTGTGGAACACTGACTCACCCACCTGTGGGGACAAGAGGGTATGTGTTGGGGCACAGCCACTCCCACAAGAGCTACTGGGACCACCACTTCCTCGTCAGGACCCACAGCCCCTGGTTTTCTGTAGGAGCCTGTGTGAGTCATTTTGGCTCTGTTTATGCAGTGGTCAGGAGCCCTGCCCTCCAGGAACCCACCTTCCAATCAGGTACATCTTTCATGATGATGGCTTCCTCCTCCAGGTTCTCCCGAAGCATCTGTAAGATCCTGCAGGGGTGGAGATGGCAGGAGACGCAGGGTGAGGGCTTGGAATGGGCCCAGCCAAGCATACCTCCGGCCAGCTACCCGTCTCCAACTCCCTCTTCCTTTCTTTTCCCTCCCCCACCTGGTTAACTCCTATTCTTTCTCTTGCCACAGCCCTCCCCCTCCCGGTCTTCCCAATCCCCACCTCTTGCTTGGGTTTCTACTAAGTTAAGTCTCCAGCCCTCTTCAAGGGTGGTGACAGCAACTCTATGGATTGCAAGAATGCAGTAGACGATCCCCATGTGCATTAAGACCACTGTCCCTGACACAAGTCAGGCCCTGCTGGCTAGGGGCCTTTAGTCCTGAGACCTCCCAGCCCTGGTCCCAGTAGCCCTACCTCCGGTCCTTCTCTGCCAAGAACAGCGGCATCAGGGCAATGTGGGCCTCCAAGTCCTCAATCAGCAGGCGCCTGTGAAACCCCAAAATTGACACTTAGGTCAGACCAGGCCAGGCATAGATGACCTGGACCTCAGACTTTCAAGGCGCTGTGTAGGGAAAGGGTGAAGAGGACAGGCAAGAAGGGAAGGGGGAGCTAATGTGCAGCCCTGAGATGCAGGCAAGTAGGCGGGTAGCTCCCTGGGCAAACGCCCACAAGACTGTTGTCTTCACACTTTCAATTAAAACTTTATCCTAAAAATAGCCCTGCCTGATGATTGCAGTAAAGGGGGTGAGAATTTAATCATGGGGCTGTGGGTCTTATAAAACCACATCCCCTGCATCTCAAAATAACCACAGGGCCAGAAGCCAGGGCAGACAGCATCATTCATTCCTGTCTTCTCCCTGTTTTCTGGCAGTTTCCAAATTCCCTAGAATGAGCCTCAGCCCTGTTTGTGCTACTGGGGCCTGGGGGTAGCAGTGCCCAGTGATGTGGTCCCAAGAGTGGCCTCTGGCCTGTCTTCTTCGCCTGTGTGGCCCCTGCCTCACATGGTCTGATTTCTAAGACATTTTTATCATCCTTGACTGGTCATTACTAACATAAAACTGCCACTGCAGGCCCCTTCATGTAATTTGCTATCCTAACCTTGGGTTTCCAGCTCCAGAGGTCACCTAGCTAACTTTTTAGGTTTGTTTTTTTTTTTTTAGAGATGGGATCTTGCTATGTTGCCCAGGCTGTTCAGCTCACTAGACATTTCTTGAGGCTAAAATTTACAAGTGGAAGTGTTGATAACCTAACAGAGGCACTTTTTTTTTTTGAGGTAGTGTTATTATGTTGCCCTTGGTAGAGTGCGGTGGTGTCACAACTCACAGCAACCTCAAACTCTTGTGCTTAAGTGATTCTCTTGCCTCAATCTCCCAAGTAGCTGAGACTACAGGCGCCTGCCACAATGCCTGGCTATTTTTTGGTTGCAGTTGTCATTGTTGTTTAGTAGGTCCAGGCTGGGCTTGATCCTGCCAGTCTTGGTGTATATGGCCAGCACCACTCAATGAACTACAGGTGCCAAGCCCTAACAAAGGCACTTTACAGATGCCCCACCTGAGGGCCCTACCTGCGTTCTCGATTCCACTTCATCATGCTCCAGTACCCATAGAACAAGGTCCCGATGCCCACGGCCAGCATGCTGTATCCTACGGAGAGAAGGAGGCCCCTGCTCAGCACTGGAAAGCCTGGTGTCTCCCTTAGACATCCACATCAATAGCTCCCAGCTTACCTTAAACATTGCTATTGTTGTTAAATTTTAAGCCTTTTTAATTTTGTGAAGACAAAAAGTGGAATAAACCTTTTTTTTTTTTTTTTTTGTAGAGACAGAGTCTCACTTTATCGCCCTTGGTAGAGTGCTGTGATGTCACACAGCTCACAGCAACCTCCAACTCCTGGGCTTAGGCGATTCTCTTGCCTCAAGCCTCCCAAGTAGCTGGGACTACAGGCGCCCAACACAATGCCCTGCTGTTTTTTTTTTGTTTGTTTTACAGTTCGGCTGAGGCCGGGTTTGAACCCGCCAGCATGTGGGGCTGGCGCCCTATTCACTGAGCCACAGGCGCCGCCCAAGTGGAATAAACCTAATAAACACATGTGCATGTAAAAATTAAAAAAAAAAAAATAGCTCCCAGCACAGGCAGCTTCTCTCTCACAGGTGAGGTTCCCTTAGCTGTCAAAATTGCCCCCATGCTGGGGCTTCTGGAAGGTACAGGCCAGGCAGGGAATGCAGGAAGGCTAAAGGTGTAGACCAGTGGATATCAACCTTTCTAATGCCGTGACCCTGCTCTAATCCTGACTTGACAGAGTGGAGATCCACTAGGCCCTATGGTCTTCAGGGAGGCCTGGGATGCCTAGGGTCTGCCTTTCATTCTCATCCTGCACGCCTCAAATCTTTTGAGTCTCAATCTCTTCTCTGGACAGGCCTTCTGGTTCCAGGACAGATCAGGCTACAGTTAACACTCAGCAAATGACCAGCAGATGGTGGGTGTGGCCATCCTTGGGACCCCTGGGGGTTGAGGCTCTGCTCTGTGCCCATGGGAGGCTGCTGGTATCCCTGTGCTGCTCTTTCTTCTTTAGCTTGGCTCCAGTATAGGACTCACTGGGCAATTTTGCTAGATCCACAGATGAGAAACTGATTAATTTTTTTTTTTTTTTTTTTGAGACAGAGTCTCACTATGTTGCCCTCAGTGGAGTGCCGTGGCATGACAGCTCACAGCAACCTCAAACTCTCAGGCTTAAGCAATTCTCTTGCCTTGGCCTCCCAAGTAGCTGGGACTACAGGCACCTGCCACAATACCTGGACATTTTTTTTTTTTGTAGTTGTCATTGTTTAGCTGGCCTGAGCTGGGTTTGAACCCACCAGCCTCAGTGCATGTGGCTGGCGCCATAACCACTATGCTATGGGCACCAAGCCAGAAACCGATCAATTTTTTACCCACGAAGTTCAACATGTTAAAAACATAAGTTCAGGGTAGGACATTTCAAAGTTATGGGAAGTGGGGTTTGGACAGTGAGGATATAGTGGGTTGTCCAAGTTCAGAGGCACAATCTCTCCAAAGAACCTTGGGTGTTCAGAACCAGCTCCCGGATAGATGCCTGCACTGGACACTCAGCCTGCATTAGATGAGACTTTTCACCAGAGCTGCTTCCTTCTGGTCAGCAACAGGACTGTCCCAAGGTTTCTATTATGGCAAATGGGCCCCTCCTTGTAGAGACCACTTGCCCTCATACCTGGACAGCCACGTGCAGGCCTACCTGTAAGAATAAAATGAGACCGGGCACAGTGGCTCACGCCTGTAATCCCAGCACTCTGGGAGGCCGAGGCAGGTGGATTGCCAGAGCTCACAGGTTGGAGACCAGCCTGAGCCAGAGCAAGACTGCAATCTCTAAAAATAGTCGGGCATTGTGGCCAGCACCTGTAGTCCCAGCTACTTGGGAGGCTGAGGTAAGAGAACTGTTTGAGCCCAAGACTTTGAGGTTGCTGTGAGCTCTGATGCCATAGCACTCTTCAAAGTGCCACAAAGTGAGAACAAAGCAAAACAAACAAACAAAAAAAGAATAAAATGTTTTCAGTACAACACAGGAATCCTGTACAATTATTTGCTTGCAACCTGTGCAGGGCTTTTCTTCCTCAACAAGGTCCTAAGATATCAGGATGGGTCTGTGTCTCAGGAGCTGCCAGTCTGGTAAGGGAGGTGGTGAAAGACATGTAGAAAAGGGTATGTGGGATATTCCTAAAGACACACTAAATGGAAACCTATCTTGTGTTTATCAATCAGAACACTTAGCATTGTGCAGATGGCAACATTTCCAAACTGATGTAGATTCAAAATGTAATACCCATCAGAATTCCAACCTTTTTTTGGTCCTGTCACAGAAATTGACAAGCAGGTTGTGAAATTCATATGGAAATGCAAGGGACCAGAATAGCCCAAATAATTTTGAAAAAGAACAAAGTTGGAGGATTTGTACTTCACCATTTCAAAACTTATTACATAGCTGTGTGTACAAGACAGCATGGCGCAGTGTAGGATAGACACGTTCATTAGTGGAATAGAACTGAGAGTCCAGAAATAAGCTCTCACATTCATGTTCAATTGATTTTGGACAGGACAATTCAACGAAAGGAAAAAAGGCTTTTCAACAAATGGGACAAGTGGAGAGCCACATGCAAAAAAATGAAGGTGTGCATCTTCCTTATCCCATACACAAAAATTAACTCAAAGTGGATCAAAGACATAAATGTAAGAGCTAAAACTATAACACTTTTTTTTTGTGTGTGTGTAGAGACAGAGTCTCACTTTATTGCCCTCAGTAGAGTGCCGTAGTGTCACACAGCTCATAGCAACCTCCAACTCCTGGGCTTAGGTGATTCTCTTGCCTCAGCCTCTAGAGTAGCTGGGACTACAGGCACCCGCCACAATGCCCGGCTATTTTTTTTTGTTGCAGTTTGACCAGGGCTGGGTTCCCCCTCGGCTGCCACCCTCGGTATATGGAGCCGGTGCCCTACCCACTGAGCCACAGGCGCTGTCCAAAACTGTAACACTCTTAAATGTAAGAGCTAAAACTATAACACTCTTAGAAGAAAACGTAATGGTCTCTGTGACCTCAAGTGAGGTAACAGATTCCTAGATATGACAGCAGAGGCACAAGTAACAAAAGAAAAATAGATAAATTAGACTTTGTAGAAATTGAAACTTGCCTGTTAAAAAAAAAAAAAAACAGGCTCAGCGCCTGTGGCTCAACGGACTAAGGTGCCAGCCACGTACACCTGAGCTGGCGGGTTCGAATCCAGCCTGGGCCCGCCAAACAACAATGGTGGCTGCAACCAAAAAATGGCTGGGCATTGTGGCGGGCACCTGTAGTCCCAGCTACTTAGGAGGCAGAGGCAGGAGACTCACTTGAGCCCAGGAATTGGAGGTTGTTGTGAGCTGCAATGCCACGGCACTCTATCCAGGGTGACAGCTTGAGGCTCTGTCTCAAAAAAAAAAAAAAAAAAAAAAGAAAAACAGGCTCAGCGCCTATGGCTCAAGTGCCTAAGGTGCCAGCCACATACACCAGAGCTGGTGGGTTTGAATACAGTCTGGGCCTGCCAAACAACAATGACAACTGCAACCAAAAAATAGCTGGGCATTGTGGGGGGTGCCTGTGGAGGTGGGTGGACTGCTTAAGCTCAGGAGTTTGAGACCAACCCCAGCAAGAGTAGGACCCCGTCTTTGCTAAAAATAGAAAAACTAGCCAGGCGTTGTGGCGGGTGCCTGTAGTCCCAGCTACTTAGGAGGCTGAGGCAAAAAGAACACTTTAACCTAGGAGTTTGAGATTGCAGTGGGCTATGACGCCACAGCACTCTACGGAGGGTGACATAGTGAGACTCTCTCTCAAAAATAAATAAATAAAAATAAAAAAATAAAAGCAACAAAAACAAGGCTCAGCACCCGTAGCTCAGTGGTTAGGGCACTAGCCACATACACCAAGACTGGTGGGTTCAAACGCAGCCTAGGCCTGCTAAACAACGACAAGAACAACAACAAAAATAGACAGGCATTGTGGCAGGCGCCTGTCATCCCAGCTACTTGGGAGGCTGAGGCAAGAGAATCACCTAAGCCCAGGAGTTGGAGGTTGCTGTGAGCTGTGACGCCACAGCACTCTAAGGAAGGCAACAAAGTGACACCACAGCACTCTAAGGAGGGTGACTAAAAAAATAAATAAATAAATAAAAAGTCAGTAAATCAAATATACTTTTTTTTTGAGAGAGGTTCTTGCTCTGTCACTCAAGTTGATGTGCAGTGGCCTAATCACAGCTCACAGCACCCCCCAATTCCTGGGCTTAGGCGATTCTCTTGCCTCAGCCTCCCAAATAGCTGGGACTACAAGTACCTGCCACAATGCCTGCCTAGGCCTTCCAAAGCTCTGAGATTACAGGCATGAACCACCATACCCGGCCCCAACACAGTTTAAATGGCAGCTATAGTAGGTGAATCTCTAGAATTAAGACACAAGATAAAAAGAAAAGAGCTATCTGTTGGAATGAGGAGGAAGTGGACAGAAAAGAGGTGGGTGTGAGAGGTACATGGAGGAAGTTGGGTGCGGGGAATCATTTCAGGAACAGCTAGATTAAAAGTGGCCTGAGCCAGCCTGGCATGTTCTGGGATGCTGGCAGTGAGTGAGTAGTCCAGACAGAGAGAGGGAAGTGGGTGTGAGGGTGGAGCCACTGGATTTGAACGGCAGCAGGGGAGGGTAGGTCTGATGTGAGAGGGCTACTGTGGACCATAACTTAAGTGCGGGAAGGCTGTAGGGTACAGGATGAAAGGGAAGAGGTCTGGGTGGAACACAGTACCTTTGCACTTGCTGTTCCCTCTGTGTATCTGGCTTCTTCTCAGAGGGGTCCTCCTGGCACACTCTGGCTTAAGCAGGCCCCAGTTATCCCAGACCTACTACAACTAGAAATCTGGGAATGATGTGTCTTGTTGCCTTAGCTGGGCTATGAGCACCTGTGGACAGAGCCTGGTGGCATGTGCTCAATTAACAATGAATGCAGGATCGCTTCTCGGCCTTTTGGCTAAGATCAAGTGTAACAATGAATGCAAGGACTTAAACAAAGACACAACCAATGGGGTATCTTCCTCACCCCTCTGCAGCAAGGAAAGAATAGGGTGGATTTGTATGTGCTGTAACCAAAATCTGTGAAAAGTGGTGCCTTTAAGAGATCTAACACCAGACAGCGGTCTTTCAGACATTACCCAGGAAAAGGGAACCACTTCTGTGTCATGAATTAGAAGACCAGTGGAAAAGGCACATTTATTACTTAAAAATTAAAATGAAAGGCAGGGGCCAGGCACAGTGGCTCATGTCTATAAAAGCAGTACTTTGGGAGGCTGAGATGGGAGGATCCCCTGAGTTCAGGAATTCAAGACTAGGAACTTAAAGAGACCTTGTCTCTGCAAAAAAAAAAAAAAAACAAAACAAAAAAAAAAATTTTTTTTTTTAAATTATCTGGGCATGGTGGTGCATACCTACAGTCCCAGCTACTCAGGGCCTGAGACAGGAAGAATCCTTGAGCTCAGGAGTTTGAGGTTACAGTGAGCTATAAGCACCACTGCACTCCAGCCTGGGTGACAGGGTGAGACCCCGTCTTCAAAAAAAAAAAGCTAGGGCTCGGCGCCTGTGGCTCAACAGGCTAAGGCGCCAGCCACGTACACCTGAGCTGGTGGGTTCGAATCCAGCCTGGGCCGGCCAAACAACAACAATGACAGCTGCAACCAAAAAATGGCCGGGCGTGGTGGCGGGACCCTGTGGTCCTAGCTACTTGGGAGGCGGAGGCAGGTGACTCGCTTGAGCCCAGGAATTGGAGGTTGCTGTGAGCTGAGATGCTACGGCACCCTATCCAGGGTGACAGCTTGAGGCTCTGTCTCAAAAAAAAAAAAAAAAAAAAAGCTAGGCTCCATGCCTGTAACTCAGTGAGTGAGTAGGGCGCCGGCCACATACACTGAAGCTGGTGGATTTGAGCCTGGCCTGGGCCTGCTAAACAAAACAAGGACAACTGCAACCAAAAAATAGCTGGACATTATGGCAGGCACCTGTAGTCCCAACTACTCTGGAGGCTGAGGCAAGAGAATCACTTAAGCCCAAGAGTTTGAGGTTGCTGTGAGCTATGATGCCATGGCACTCTACCGAAGGTGACATAGTGAGACATTCTGTCTCAAAAAAAAAAAAAAATAGTAGACGATCTAATACATAACCACATAAGTGAAAACCTCAAATCAATTAAAGGTGGGGGGGGCAAGGAATGAGGGAGTGGGAGAGGGAAAGGGATTACATTACATGGCACACCTTTTGGGGCAGGACACAACTATAAGAGGGACTTTAATTAACAAATGATAACAGTGTAGGTGGCGTTCGTAGCACAGTAGTTACAGTGCCAACCACATGCACCGAGGGTAGTGGGTTCAAACCCAGCCTGGGTGAGCTAAACATCAATGATACCTGCGATAAAAAAATAGCTGGGTGGCGCCTGCAGTCCCAGCTACTTGGTAGGCTGAGGCAGGAGAATCGCTTAAGCCAAAAAAGAGTTTGAGGTTGCTGTGAGCTTTGATGCCACAGCACTCTACCAAGGGAGACACAGTGAGACTGTCTCAAAAAAAAAAAAAAAAAAAAAAAAATGCAGTGACCCTTAATGAACCTGAAACAATAAAAAAAAAAAAAAAAAAAAACAAAAAAACAAAAAAAAGAAAGAAAAAGTTAGAAAAATTAAAAAACAACAAAAACAGAGATGCTCCAAGGGGGAGCCCAGAGGGTCTCCAGGGCTTGGATCCTTTTGCTTGGTCTAGTTGCAGGTCATACAGATACACACCTAAGAGAGTGAGCTTGCCCAGGTGTTTAAGTTACACCTCAAAAAAAAAAAAATGAGGAGACTCAGAACACAAATTCCTTCAATGTGTCCTAGGACAGGGGTAACGTGTTGAGGAGTCAAATCTAGCCTACAGCCTGTTTTTGCATGGCCCTCAGGCTAAGAACTCATTTACCTGTGCCCTGTTTTTGCATGACCCTCAGGCTAAGAACACATTTACATAAATGGGCATCTGTTATTTTCAGATTTGCACAGCACCTGGCCCTTTACAGAAATAAAGTCTGCTATTCTCAGTTCCAAGAAAACTAAGAGTCTGGGAAGGACTTGAGTTTTCAGGTGACAGTGATTTTTTTTTTTTTTTTTGAGACAGAGCCTCAAGCTGTCACCCTGGATAGAGTGCTGTGGCATCCCAACTCACAGCAACCCCCAATTCCTGGGCTCAAGCGAGGCTCCTGCCTCCGCCTCCCATGTAGCTAGGACTACAAGGCACCCGCCACAACGCCCGGCCATTTTTTGGTTACAGCTGTCATTGTTATTTGGCGGGCTCGGGGACTGGATTCGAACCTGCCAGCTCAGGTGTACGTGGCTGGCGCCTTAGCCTGTTGAGCCACAGGCGCTAAGCCGTGATTTTTTTTTTTTTGTAGAGACAGAGTCTCACTTTATCACCCTCAGTAGAGTGCTGTGGCGTCACACAGCTCACAGCAACCTCCAACTCCTGGGCTTAGGCGATTCGCCTGCCTCAGCCTCCCAAGTAGCTGGGACTACAGGCGCCCACCACAATGCCTGGCTATTTTTTTGTTTTACAGTTCGGCCGAGGCCGGGTTTGAACCTGCCACCTTTGGTATATGGGGCCGGCGCCCTACTCGCTGAGCCACAGGCGCCACCCAACAGTGATTTTTTTTTACTGCCTGAATTACATGCTTTTTATTTTATTTATTTATTTATTTTTGTTTATATGTTTTTGTTTTCTTTTTGAGACAGAGTCTCACTATCTCACCCTCAGTAGAGTGCCATGGCATCACAGCTCACTGCAACCTCAAACTGTTGAGCTTAAGCAATTCTCTTTCCTCATCCTCCCAAGTAGCTGGGACTACAGACAGGCGCCTGCCACAAAGCCTGGCTATTTTTTGTTGCAGTTGTCATTGTTGTTTAGCTGGCCCAGGCTGGGTTCAAACCCACCAGCCCAGGTCTATGTGGCTGGCACGGTAACCACGGGCTCCGAGCCTACATCCGAGCTGCCTATGTGATTTTTTTTTTTTTAACATATATTATTTTGTTGTTCTTTCTTTCTTTCTTTTTTTGAGACATAGCCCTAGGTAGAATGCTATGGCCTCGTAGCTCACAGCAACCTCTAACTTCAGGGCTCAAGCAATCCTCTTGCCTTAGCCTCTCAAGTAGCTGGGACTATAGGTGGCCGCCACAACGCAGGCTATTTTTTGTCACTCTTGCTCAGGCTGGTCTTGAACTCGTGAGCTCAGGCAATCCACCTGAGGAGGCCTCGGCCTCCCAGGGTGCTAGGATTACAGGAGTAAGCCACTGTGCCCAGCCTAGGTTATTTTTTTTCTTTAATTCAAGCATAATTTTCATAACATACGCAGCTTTTAAATGTAAAATTTGATGAATTAAGGCAAATGCATTCACCCTTAAATTACGTTTTAAATTTTGTATTTTTCTGTTAACTCTTGCGTGCTAAGCAGGGGTGCTTTTTATGTTGCCTTTTACATTTTTCTGTGTTGAACTTAGTACAAAATTTAAAACGTTACTTAAAACATCTGAAAACCTTAAGAATATGGAAGCCCTGGACACCCTTAAGGTGGGGGCTACCAGCGAGGAACCAATGCAAAGAACATCTTATAAATTCCTTCGAGATTCCAGGTTTTGTCCCAGCCTTCCCCTGGGTGGCTCTGACGAGGGGGGTTGCAGTCTCTCTCGGGCTTCAGTTTCCCCACCCGTGAAACCCAAGGGTAGCCGAGGGCTAGATCACGCGCTTTACTAACCTCAGTTTAACTCACTGTAAAATAAGAATAATTAACAGGACCTATCTCCTGGTCTGTTACGAAAGGAAGCAAAGAGCTTAGTAAGCGGTGGACAAATTGCCGTTATTCTTGTTATTAAGTTATAGGGGATTCCCTGGCTTCGCTTCGTGTCACAGAACGGGAGAAACTGAGGCCCGCCTGGGTCCCCGGCGCCCAGCCCCCACCTCAACGCACCTAAGTCCTAGACCTTGGGATCCCAGTGTAGAGCGACACTGACCAGACAATCCTCGACGGGGTAGGTTCCGCTTGTAGTCAATGGGGCCGTAGCCCCCGGGAGGAGGCATGTCCTGCTTCACCTTCGACGCCGCCATACTTGCAGGACGCCACACTTCCGGACGCGGAAGGAAGTGACGTAAAGCCGCCGCCATGATGAGTGTGGCGGAATCACCGCAAAACTCTCCCTTCGCTAAGGAACTGGGGCTTTGGTGTGGCTACCCGATGGCTCGGGAATGTTGGGGTGGCTTGGCCCAAGTCCAACTATGCGACCAAACTAGGGCCAAAGAGTCCTTATTTTCTACTCTCGCAGATAGGGTTATGATTCAGTCTCAAGGGAGCCCTGGTCCTTGCTCTAAAAGCCCTCGGTTTCACCTTGCCTCGGGGGTGATGTATAAGCCATTAAGAAACTGGAGGCTCACAGAGCCAAATTCTCCAGTTATGTTCCCTTTTCTCGTTTTCACCCCTCACCCTGGGGAGCTCTGCGGGAAACCCAAAGCTCCACATAGTCACCGACTAGGTACACGAAGTTGAGAGACACCTGCTGCTCAAATTCGGACTCACATGGAGGTACCACAATCGCTGGAACGGATTGTGCTCTCCGGTGATGGTCAGAACCCCTTGCTAGTTGCCTCTCATCAGAAACTGACCATTCAGGGCAATTATGAGTCACAAAGCACGAGAGGCTTGGCGGCCTCGTGGACCCCCACCCAGACGCTGAGTGACGCCCACGGTCACTTCACAAGGCAGAAATTGTTACAGAGGTAATAAAAGGCAACGCGGCGGCCGGGGCCTGGGAGTGGGCACATGGGGGTGCGGGTGTGCAGGTGCCAAGCGCCATGGGTTAGGCCCGAGATCGGAGTCCGGCCGCCCCCCGACAGCAGCCGCCTCCTGCTCCCCCAGCGCCCCAGGCGCCACCATGTCGGGCGACAAACTCCTGAGCGAACTCGGCTATAAGCTGGGCCGCACGATCGGAGAGGGCAGTTACTCCAAGGTGAAGGTGGCCACGTCCAAAAAGTACAAAGGTACGGTGGCCATCAAGGTGGTGGACCGGCGGCGAGCGCCGCCGGACTTTGTCAACAAGTTCCTGCCACGCGAGCTGTCCATCCTGCGGGGCGTGCGGCACCCGCACATTGTGCACGTCTTCGAGTTCATCGAGGTGTGCAATGGGAAGCTGTACATCGTGATGGAAGCCGCCGCCACCGACCTGCTGCAGGCGGTGCAGCGCAATGGGCGCATTCCCGGAGCGCAGGCGCGCGACCTCTTCGCGCAGATAGCTGGCGCCGTGCGCTACCTGCACGATCATCACCTGGTGCACCGCGACCTCAAGTGCGAAAACGTGCTGCTGAGCCCTGACGAGCGCCGCGTCAAGCTCACTGACTTTGGCTTCGGCCGCCAAGCGCATGGCTACCCAGACTTGAGCACCACCTACTGTGGCTCAGCCGCCTACGCATCACCAGAGGTGCTCCTGGGCATCCCCTACGATCCCAAGAAGTATGACGTGTGGAGCTTGGGCGTCGTGCTCTACGTCATGGTCACTGGGTGCATGCCGTTCGACGACTCGGACATCGCCGGCCTGCCCCGGCGCCAGAAGCGCGGCGTCCTCTACCCCGACGGCTTAGAGCTCTCTGAGCGCTGCAAGGCTCTGATCGCCGAGCTGTTGCAGTTTAGCCCGTCGGCCAGGCCCTCTGCAGGCCAGGTAACACGCAACAGCTGGCTCCGCGGGGGAGACTCCGGCTAGAAGCCGAGGTTCCCGCCATTCCCACCGCCCGGAGCTCTAAACCAGCGCAGCGCACGCGCGAGAGGCGGCTTCCGAGAACGCTCGAAGCCGCTGCGCGGTGCGCGCACGCGTCCTCTCCCTTCCCTTCCCCACCAGGGTGGGGGCCACAGTTGCCCCTGTTCAGAATCTAGACCCTCCGCGATCCTGAGAGCTGGAGGGCGCACGCGCAACTTCGATTCCCCGCGAGAAAACCCCAGGAGGGGCGGCTCGGGAGGAGACGGAAGCATTGCGCCTGCGTGGAATGAGCGACGGCTCAGAGGCTGGAGTTGGCTGCTTGGGAATTCGGTTGGCTAGCAGATGTTCGCTGAGGGCTACCCTAGCCGGTCAGCCGCTGATGTCGGGTTCCCGGTTGGAACCTGCAATAAACTCGCTCTTCCTCGCACCTGGCTCTAGCAGTGGCTCCCTTTTATGGAGCAACGGGGAGGGGTCGCTCCCCTGGGGGAAGGGGAGCACGGTCTCCCATTTTAGAGTCAGACAGGTTGAACTTTTAAGAGGAAGTTGGGAGGATTCAAATCCGGATCTGTTGTATTTAATGATAGAACAGCGGGGGAGGGGGACTTACCTGTCTCGCCGTACACTGAGCATTTATAGATGGGGAAACTGAGGCCCACACGGATGTCACTTGCCCAAAGGCAAAGCAATGATTTGAACCCAGATCTAGCTGAAGTGGGGTCGGGGTGGTCGAAGCCCTCCTTTCTGAGGGCCCCGGGGAGAGTCGGGATTGGGTATGAGTTAGCCGCGTAGACTTGTCCATTCAATCCTGTGTTCATGTACTCATGCATTTTTTTTTTTTTTTTTTTTTGAGACAGAGTCTCACTGTTGCTCTCAGTTGAGTGCTGTAGCGTCAAGGCTCAAACAGCAACTTCAAACTGTTGGGCTTAAGCGATTCTCTTGCATCAGCCTCCCAAGTAACTGGGACTACAGGCGCCTGCCACAACACTGGGCTATTTTTGTTGTTGTTGTTATTGTTTAGTAGGCCTGGGTCGAGTTTGAACTCACCAGCCCCGGTGTATGTGGCTGGCACCTAACCACTGAGCTACAGGCGCCAAGCTGAGAGTTGTGCGTTTCTTGAGCACCTGCTGTGTGCCAGGCCCTAGAACTCAGTGAAAAGACTTGGGCCCATCCCTGCCCTCAACAAGGAGAAAAGTGAAAAGTCAAGTAAAATAAAAGAATGATGTGTAAAGAAAATAATTGTAAGTTGTGTTAAATGCCAAGTGGGGGTGGGGAGGGTTCAAGGAGGGTGTTCAAAGGTGAGACATTTGACCTGATCCTTGAAGGAGTCAGCCATTGGAAACTGCAGAGGAAAAGCGTTCCTAAGAAAGAACAGTGCTGGTGTGTGTAAGGCCAGGAAGCTCCTGTGACTGGAATAGGAAGGGAGGGAGAGGAAGCAGAGGGGTAAAGGTGTATGGTGGTGGTAGTGGGGGAGGGGGGGACGATAGAAAACCTGACCCTTCTGGCTTACAAGAGAAGGGCATCTCTTCATGCCTCTGGCTCCCTACTTGGACAATGGGGTCAGGAAGCCATGCTCAGGGCTGTTGGGAGAGAGCATGGTTCACAGGAGGACTGAGCCCAGATCCTTCCCAAGGATCCTACTGCTCTTAGAATAAAAACCAAACCCTCCCATTGCCTCCCCTCTCCATGTCCAACTGTACTGCCATGCTTGGTTCCAGGGTGCTCACACTGACACTTTTCTCTTCATTTTAGACTTGGCTTAAAAACGTAACTTTGTTCCCAATACCCTGTTCTTTTCCTCCTTGCCCTCCTCAAAAAGTGCCATGTGTTTCTGTCTGGAAAGCTACTTCCCTATCTTCAGGGCTCTGGGGCTTCACCACTGATGAAATCTCAATTCAGAGGGGACAAGGTCTGAGGGAAAAGGATAGTCATCCCATTTCCAACTGGAAAAGCTACCTGAGCCCATGACCCAGGGACTGGCACGCAGATTCCCTCCATCACCACCACCACCCCCAGTCCAAGGAAGCACATAGGCTTGCCTGAAGGCCAAGAGTCAAGCCCAGGGATGCCAGTCTGGATATGTTAAGGGTGAAGCAGAATAGGCTCAGGTTCAATTTCTGCAGTGTCCTCTACCAGCTCTGTGCCTTACCCAACTTAGCTGTGGGGAGGGTCATCAGCCCTCAGGCTGGAGGCAGGGATGCCTAAAACACAATGAAGAACAAAAAGCACCTAGGAAAACAGGGTCACATATTATAATACACACTGGAATTCACCAAAGTGATCCCAGGTCTCATCTTACAAATAAAATTTAAAACTGGCAGTATCATCACTTCTTTGGCTAAGTGCAAAATTGCCAATATCTGAAAACAAATATTCACCATTTCACAAAGGAAATCCTTCATTTTGGAGGCAGTATGGTGAATCCATCTGTTTTAGAACTCATATTACTACTGTATCTTGCAGCAAATTAACCATTGAGGTACCAGGCCTGAAAACTGCTCCAGGAAAACCCACCACACCACTCTGGTGTAAAGGCTGAGAGATGGGCAACCCCCGCAACAAAGCCCTGGTTCCAGGGAAGAGACCAGAGGGGACCAGAGGGACTCCAGCCCAAGGACTGGGGGAGTGAGTTCCAAACCAAGCCCCAGAAGCAGGTGCAACCCATCCTTTGCTTTCCCTGTTAACAAAGTCACCCTTCACCTTTCCTCCAGATTGTCCCTGAAGCTAGGACAAAACAAAACAGGAAAACAGGGGCTCAGGGGACAAAAGAAAAATCCAGTCCATGTACCAGCCATTTCTTTATTATCCTTCAGTCTAAAACTTCCTCATGGTACAATGTATAGCCACTGATTCCAGCCTCTTTATTGGAACTTTTGTTCTTGTGGCAATATTCTCCGTCTTTTTTTAAAATATGTTTTATTATCAAAGATTTAGAGTCACAATAAATACAAGTGACAGCCTCTCCCACCTCCAACCTCTCCTTCCCCCAAATACCCTGCCCTAGTGTAAGTAACCATCTATTACACTTTCTTTGTTAAGGATTATAAAATTGTTAGCTTTTCCTTTAGAAAAAGCTCAAAGTTCTCTAAGTTAACTTTATGTGCAGCATTAACTCGGCATCAAAGAAAAGCCCTATGCAGGAGCAGCAGGGACCATCTTTTGCATTATGGACACCCCTGTGGTGAGAATACACAGAAAATTCTCCCATGTCCCTCTGTCCTAGGAGAGTGGAATGTGGGACTTGGGAGCAAAACAGTACAGGGAGGGCCCTCTGCCCTGGTACAATCTTTTGCTTCACTAAAGTCCTTTAAGCACAGATAGGACCAGAAGATGCTCTGGGTGCTGCCTATCCAACCCCGAGAGAAGGGCCATTCTGGACCTGGTCAGAGGTGTGGTTTCTGATGTCATTGCGGAGTCTCTAGGATGAGATTAGGGTGGTCAGAACAAGTGGCTCCAAATGGACACTCAGCCATTTCAATCCTGTTCCCCATCCTCGAATGGAATGAGTGAGCTCTGAGATGTTCTCACCCCAGTCCAGAGTGGCCAACACTGAGAAGTTTCCAGTTGCTGTTGGGGGCTCCCAGCACAGATAACAGGTGACAGTTATAATCATCACTAGAAGTGGGGCCTCTCACATTCTTACAACTGGCAGGAGCCAGACCTTGACCTCTGGGGGCACAATGGAAACCTAGCATACTGGCACCTGGCCAAGAAGAGTGTCTGGTTTTTGAGGGTGAGATTTTCTGATGGATATAACCCTCTTAACATCAATAAATACCCTTTCCTGGCTTGTCCAAAACCCCACACCCAGATTAGTACTTAATGATACCTTCATTTGTAATAACAAAATTCATCATAGGACCACCTACTTGGGGCTTATTATAGAAATTACACTGGAAAGTGGGAACTAAAGCAAAAAATGGGGTAGATTTGAGATAGTAGTAATGAAGGAAAGATTAAGGCATCTCACATTCTTGCCCCATTCAAAAAAAAGTTATGTTCATTTCACAGTATAGTCTGTGATGGGAATTAACATTTCTGGAGACATGAAGCTGGAAGCTAGAGCCAGCCAGGGCCCCAGCCAGCCATCCTTGTCCCTTCAAGAAGCAACCATCTATACCAGTGGTTCTCAAACTTCCTAATGCCACGACCCTTTAATACAGTTCTTCATGTTGTGGTGACCCCCAACCATAAAATTATTTTCGTTGCTACTTCATGACTGTAATTTTGCTACTATTATGAATCATAATGTAAATATTTGATACGCAGGATGTATTTTCATTGTTACAAAGGGGTCGTGACCCACAGGTTGAGAAGTGCTGATCTATACTGAACTCACACAAGGCCTACCCGGCAACCAGAAGCTCCAGAGGAACAGCCCAGCCAGATTGAGAGAGGCTGGGAAGCTGGAACTTAGGAGCCTGCTCAGGGACTTTCTTTTTTTTTTTCTGAGACAAGAGCCTCAAGCTGTCGCCCTGGGTAGAATCCCATAGCATCATAGCTCATAGCAACCTCCAACTCCTGGGCTTAAGCGATTCTCTTGTCTCAGCCTCCCAAGTAGCTGGGACTTACAGGCGCCTGCCAAAGCGCCTGGCCATTTTTTGGTTGCAGTTGTCATTGTTGTTTGGAAGGCCCGGGCTGGATTCAAACCCGCCAGCTCTGCTGTATGTGGCTGGGGCCTTAGCCGCTTGAGCTACAGGCGCTGAGCCTCAGGGACCTTTTGTAACAGACTCAGTCCTCTCAAGCTGAGGCAAGAAGAGGTGACTTTGGCCTAGATGCCTGATCCTGAGTCATGGCATAGAACTAAGGTTTGCACACCAGGGAGGGCTTTCAAAGGGAGGAAGCCAGCCCAGGCACTCCTTCTGGAAGGAGTTGGAAGATTTGGCCCGTGTCATTGAACAGAGAGGGCTAAGAGCTCAGGGTCGTATAAGACAAGTATTTATTTGCCAGGCACACAGAAAAATGCGAGGAATAGAAATGCTTGCATACTCTTGATTTTTTTTGGTGTAAAAATACACCCTTCCCCCCAAAAAACATTAATTTCCCGCCTTACCCCCAAAATCTCTGGATCTTGGAATGAAAAACCACCCTTCTTCACCCTCCCCTCATGTCTTTCAGCTCACCTAAGTTATGCACTCAGAACAAAAATCAGTGAGAAATCTGGGGTTTTGCACAACAAAAAAAGAACATTTTCCAAAACTAGGCCTTCTAGTGCATGTCAAAAATGCTTTCTAAAGACTGATGATATTCACACAAAAGAGCAAGGGGGTTAAATGAGCCTTTATTAGAATGTTGTAGCAGTTGTATTTGAAGGCATCAGCCTTACAAAAGGAGGATTTTAAATTAAAGTCCCTAACTGCATCAATAGAAACACTAGGGCTGGAGCTGAACAGAGTACCAACTCCACACTTGTGGAGACACAGGCATGTGCAGTTACGAGACACCCTTGCGGTGGCATGAAGCCTGCAGACAAACAATAGCTTCTGCCTTTCCTCACTGAACCGATTTTTAAAGAGTGGGAAGGGAAAGAAACAAAAATAAAACTAAAAGCAGACCTGATCTTTTAAAAAACATTTCGGTAGACTCTAAAGGGAGTACAAAAAACTTTGTTTGTTTTTTGAACACAAACCCTGACAACAATCCCCAGCTTTAAGGAGAGATTCTAAACTAGACCCAAACGGAAATCCTAGAGTCTGGGGGCAGCAGCTCACCACACACCTGGACTCTGCCTCCTGGACACACCAGTGCATGCTCACCTGAGAGGAGCATAGCCAGAGTAGCTTAAAATTGTGTCCATCAAGATGAATAGAAAAAGAAAAAAAATTTAATAAAATAAACCACAACAACAAAAAAGAAACCCCACAACCCCACAACAGCCCATCCTTCCAACTTCTTGCTCAGACTTCTGGGGGGTGCTGCCAACTCCATTCTCTCTTCCCTCCTTTATGCACAACTCGCTGCTTCCGGAATCCCTGGTTCTGTGGCTGGATCTGGTTTTCAGCTTGTTCTTCTGCTAAGTGAGGGAGGTCCAAGGGTTCACCTGAACGAGCAGCAACAGAGGTTTTTGGCTACAGCCAGGGCTCTGTTGGCCATCCCTGCTTCTGTAAGTCATTGGGGCAGACTGGAGGTCCCTGCTGCCATCAGGGACCCACCCTCCAGAGCATGAGGCTAGTGGGACAACTCCGTGCATGACAGGGACATTGGGGTCTGCACGGTTTACTTTTTTAACTCCATCATTATCAGGTGATTAAAAAAAAAAAAAAATCTTTCGACCTATAAATCGTCATGGAGAAAGGCAGTCAGAGATTGGGAGGCTAAGACAGGGAAAAGCAAAAACAAACAACGCCCCGCTTGGTTTAGAAGCCCTGGGCGCCAGCCTCTCCCGAGCTCATCACAGTGTCCAGGGTGAGCCGCCCGTGCACCTGCCAGGGGCTGAACAAGGGGGCCTGGAGCAGGACCAGCCCCCAAGGTCCACGTTTTCTGCTGGTGTCGGGCAAACTAAAGGCAAAGAGAGAAAGGAAGATAGCCCATGGGAAAGGTCCCTCAGTCATGACCTTTGTCCACCTGTGAGGCAGCTCCAACTCCACCCCCCCACCCAGCCACGCTGGGACTTTGTAGCCAAGAATGTGGGTCTGGCATCTGCAGTGCTCTCTGGGGCCAGCATGGTGTTTTTCCAAACAAGCAGAGGGTGGAGCAGCATGTACTTCTAGACTGGTGTGTACTTCTAGACCAGGGCCAGGTGGGAAGGAGGAGGGAGCCTGTCCTCTGCTGGGCCTGGCTCGCACTATTTCCACGTGGCTGACTGAGGGATGGAGCGTGGTGGGATCATGTCGAGGAGGTACTCTCGCTGGCGGTCCACGGCCGAAGAGGTCTTGTGCACTGCCAAGCTTGGGCTGACAAATGCAAGGGTCCCACCTGCAACAGAAGAGATTGACAGGCCACAATGGGCCTGCCAGTCAGAGGAGGATGCCAGGAAGCTCCCAGTCACACCAGGCAAACAGGCATACTCCCAGTAACCATGAACAGAAAGAATCACAGACCCTATGCCATCATTAATGACTTAAATCTGAGGCCGCAGAGCCAATGAGAATTTAAAAAAATAACTCCTCAATCACTTTGACACCATTCCTAAGCTCTGCCAAGGGAGGCAAATTGCAAGTGTGGGGTAACAGAGATTCAGTCACCCATGTGCTTCAGAAATGAAGGTGCTGGCCACAGTGCTGTTTAGAACAGTAGAAAACCAGGCTAGGTGTAGTGGCAGATGCCTGTAATCCTAGCACTGAGTGCAGTGGATGGCTTGATACCAGGAGTTAGAGATCAGCTTGGGCAACATAGCAGGACCCTATCTCCACAAAAAAAAATTTTTTAAATTAGCTGGGCATGTGCCCACAGTCTCAGCTACTCAGCAGGCTGAGCCAGGAGGATCCCCTGAGCCCAGGACTTTGAGGCTAAAGTGAGCTATGATCAAGTCACTGCAATCCAGCCTGGGTTACAGAGCAGAGATGTCTCTTCAGGGCAATGAAGTAGGATGGAATACTATGCTGCCTCATGATTGTGCCTCTTCTTCCTGTGAAGAGGCAGGCTGCAATATCCTTGAGGGGATATTTTGTATCCTCTACCAGAGGGTACCCATCTCCTACAATCAGCCCATCCTGCCCACCTCTTTCTCATTTTTGGTGCACACAAGAAATATTTATTTTGTCCTAATGTTAGCATTTAAATTAGAAAAAAAACAAAAAACCAAACAAACATAAAAAACAGGACAAGCTACCTTCAGGATGATGCCAGCCAACAGTGGAGCCTTGGCTGATTAAGAAGAGCCCGCTTCAGGGCATTCATCTCCCCTGGTTGCTCCTTAAATGCTATCTCCTCTGGGAGGCTATATCCCTGCCTCAATTTCAGCCTAGACCCGGCCCCAGGGTCCCCGCCACCCTGGTTCTTGTTTTGCCCTGCATTGGCCTAAGGCAGAGAGTAGGTTCAATTTGCCCCATGTTTTGGATCAAGGGCCAAGAGCTTGGGTAGAGAGCAGCAGTTCTCACAGGAACTGTATTAAAGGGTCGCAGCATTAGGAAGGTTGAGAACCACTGGTATAGAGGGTTGGCACTGCAGATGGTTAGTAACTGCTCAGGACTGTCCCTTAGCAGGGCGTCCTTGTCTGGAACAAGAGAGAAGAGAGAAAGCCAAAGAATCTGTGGTGGCTGCCCTTAGGAAGTGATTCTAGGGGGCAGGTCTTGAATGCCCTTACATTTATTCTGTGCATGCACGTCTTTAAAACAGTGGTTCTCAACCTTCCTAATGCCACAACCCTTTAATGCAATTCCTCATGTTGTGGTGAACCTCAACCTTAAAATTATTTTTGTTGCTACTTTGTAACTGTAATTTTACTACTGTTATGAATCGTAATGTAAATGTCTGATATGCAGGATGTATTTTCATTGTTACAAATTGAAAATAATTAAAGCATCGTGATTAATCACAAAAACAATACGTAATTATATATTGTGAAATACTTTTCTTTCTTTTTCTTTTTTTAAGAGACAGAGTCTCACTTTATCGCCCTCAGTAGAGTGCCGTGGAGTCATAGCTCACAGCAACCTCCAACTCCTGGGCTTAGGTGATTCTCTCGCCTCAGCCTCCCGAGTAGCTGGGACTACAGGCGCCCGCCACAACACCCAGCTATTTGGTTTTTTTGTTGCAATCTGGCTGGGGCTGGGTTCAAACCTACCACCCTCAGTATATGGGCCTGGCGCCCTACCCACTGAGCCACAGGCGCCACCCAAAATTTATTTCTAATTACAAATAAATGAAATTTTATCTTGAAGCATGGTGTAGCATGGCTAACAGTCTTAATATAACAACAGTAAACTACATTGCTACTTTTTGCAACAGTATCCGTAAAAAGCCAACATCAGTGAGAAGGTTGAGATTGCATCTTTCTCACCAGATCAGAAATTCTCGGGACAGTCTTTGCAAGAGCACAACAAAGATCATCTTCCACACAACAAGTCTACTTCTGTATTTAGACTTGATAACCAACAAGCTGGAAAACCCTTTTTCACAAAGATATGTTGATGGAAATGGAAGAAGGCGGTGCAACACAGTCTCACTGAACAGGATATGACTGCAAACACTTGATCCAGAATTTTGTAACTGGCATTGTAGAGAAATCAGTTCTCGTTGCATTGCTGTTAATAAGTTAAATGTACTCCTTTTGTGCTGTCTCAGGAATATCTTCAACTTTGACTGCAAATGGGCTTCTGGCAAGTGCAAATGGGGTGTCAGGTAGATTTGGAAAGCACAATGAAATTTTGTCTGCAAGCATGTACAAGTGTTCTTTCACAGAAATTATCATCTTAATCCTTTTGTCTGGTTCAACGTCAGTGTGTTCCTCGAAAGCAGATAAGGTAGGCAACATGTAAGTTTTCTTTTCTTTCTTTTTTTTTTTTTTTTGAGACAGAGCCTCAAGCTGTCACCCTGGATAGAGTGCTGTGGCATCACAGCTCACAGCAACCTCCAATTCCTGGGCTCAAGCGAGTCTCCTGCCTCCGCCTCCCAAGAAGCTGGGACTACAGGTGCCCGCCACAACACCCGGCCATTTTTTGGTTGCAGCCGTCATTGTTGTTTGGCGGGCCCGGGCTGGATTCGAACCCGCCAGCTCAGGTGTACGTGGCTGGCGCCTTAGCCCGCTGAGCCACAGGCGCCGAGCCGTAAGTTTTATTTTCATCCAATTTTTTCCCCCAAAGCTGAAGTTTCATTTGGAATGATCGGATCTTTTCAGACAAACCAAGGCATGTTGCATTTGGTCCTTGCAGTGATAAATTTAACTCATTCAAGATGTCACAGATGTCAACTAAGTAAGCTATTTTCTGCAGTTCACATTTATCACTGAAAAGTGCTTCGAAGTATGGTCTAGCTTTCTGATTAAAAAACGTTTTGAGTTCATCATGAAGCTCAAAAACACATTTTAAAACTTTTCCTCTTGACAACCATCTCACTTCAGTGTGAAAGAGCAGAGTACTATTTGGCGCATCCAATTCATTCACAGTTGCAAAAACAGTTGACTGTTTAAAGTGCTTGCCTTTACAAATTGATAGAACTTATGATGCTTTTCATTACTTCTTGTAACTCTTGTGGCAATGTCTTTGTTGCTAATATTTGTTGATGAATCATACAGTGAGTTCTGATGACTTTTGGTGACTCATTCAGTACCAAACGTTGAAATCCAGATTGACATCCTAGCATAGCTGGAGCACGATCTGTGCAAACACCACAAACCTTTTCTGAAGAGATCTTATGCTCTTTCAGAAATGAACCAACTGTGTCAAATACATCACGTGCAGTAGTTGTCGTTTCAAGAGGTTTGCAAAAAAGAAACTCATCTTTAAAGTCGCCATCATTAATATACCTCAGTAAACTATGAACAGTTTGTAACAGTCTGTAGATTCATCAAGCTGGATACTAAATATTGGAATTGGAGCAGATTTAATTTCCTGGATTACCTAATCAAGAATATCAGCAGACATGTCATCTATTCTTCTGCAGACAGTGTCGTTAGATAAGGAAATTGCACTCAATTTCGTAAAAATTCATCTCTGATCATAACTCCTCATAACTCCAACAATGTCTTTGGCTGCTGGCAACAGTAAATCCTCAGCAATGGTGTGAGGTTTCATAGCTCTGGCGATTCTGAGAACCACCAAATATGAAGCTTCAACATCTACTATGTTTTGTTTGTGGTACTTGCCACCAGTGTCAAGTCTGGCTTTCTTGAGTCCATCAACTTTGTTTCTAAAATAGTTGGTATCCTTGCCAGCAAAGCTCGGATGCTTGCTATCAAAATGGTGTTTTAGTTTGTTCAACGTCATAAATTCGGCTGATAGAACTTCACAACAAATAACACGTTGTGGTTTCTCAATTCCTGCTGTAATTATTGAGGTAAAACCATACTGTAAAAAATCCTCACTTTATTTTCTTAACGTTCTTCTCTACATGATTCATTGTCATGGGATGGTTTGCCAATGAAAATAATATATAATAGCTTTAATAATACAAAAGATGATACATGGCATAGATCAGTCAATACAGTTCATTAAAGTTTCCTATGATTTCCATTCTCTATGTTTTTTTACATACCTGTTATTATCACAAGAGGGCACTATTCACATCAACCACAGCTGAATATAAAAAGATCAATCAACATCCAGATTAAGTTCCCATGGTATAGGTATTTTTTTTTTTTGCAGATGTATTTTACAGTACATGATTTTGCATTTACCTAGTAATTATAATTCATGAAGTGTCATTTTACCTCCAACACTGCTGCTTTCAATACAGCAGCTGCTTTCTACACAGTAGCTCTCTCTATATATGTGTGACCGGTCCGCATAAATACATTATGGCACCAACCCTGACAAATACACCTGTATTTGTAGGGGGTGTACGTGATGGGGTTGGCGGATGATGTCCGCACACCGGGTACTTGTAAGTGGGAGTATCTACATGTGGGTGGACCCGCCTGGAGACGGATAGAGGAGCAGTGTCTTAGTTCCTAAGACAATAGGAAATATGTGTTTTCCAATGGTCTTAGGCAACCCCTGTGAAAGGGTTGTTCGACTCCCAAAGGGGTCGCGACCCATAGGTTAAGAACTGCTGGTTTAAAATTAGGGGAGCCTGATGGAGGCCACCTACCTGCGCTGAGGGGTGTCTTCTTCCAGTTGGAGGTGGTGCTGCCTTTGCCAGTGCTCATAGCTCGCTCGGAATGTCTGCCTGTCCTGCTGACCAGGGCTGTGGCTGAGGCTGCATTCTGCAGTTTGGGTGACTGGCTGAATGTGTGTAGGACACCACGGGGCGTTATGGCAGAGCCTCGGGACAGCTGGCTGGAGGCCTGCAGTGAAGAGACGGGGTGACGGCTCACGCAAGGAAGAGGCAACAGTGGGGGAGACGCTCCACACAGCCTCTCCTTGCTCTGGCTGACCTCTTCCCACCCACACAGGGTCCCTAAAGTCCAAAATCAGGAGACCAGGTAAGTTACACAGAAGGGGAGAGGAGGAGATGGGGGAGAGAAAGAAAAGAGAGAGACAGACACAGCGTGACAGTTGGCAACTGGTGTGGTCATGGGCTGCGGTAGAGGCGTGAGGCTCCCGGTGCCCACTGCGGTTCTGACCTGTAGCACGGCCCCGTTACTCCAGTCGCGGGCCTCTCCTGAGCGGAACGCCAACTTACGCCGAGGTTTTATGACCTACACAGATGGGGGTTGAAATCCAGGTCAGCACCATCCACTGGCCAACCCAGGTGACCAGGATGACTGGAGGTGAGCCCCACAGGACAGGCCTTTCCCCTGAGGGCTTCAGAAGCCAGATGGGAATCTTGAGAAAACGTGTTTAGTGAATTGTAAACAATTTCCAAGGGACAAAAATGCCAAGGGAGCTTCAGGTCTACAGAGAGTGAGAAGGAGCTTAAAAATAAAAACAAAAAAACTACTAAAAAACTTGATTTTAAAATTGCTCCTCTCTTTAATTTAGCTGGACCATTTCTTCCAAACACCCCTTTGGTTATCTCAATGCAGCTTTTGGAAAAGTCCTTTCAGACAAACAGTACTTATCAGCCAGCACACTGTGAGCGAAAGCTACAAAAGCTAAAGAAACTGCAAATTAGTGTTTTTGCTGTCCAACGCCACCATTAAGTGCAATTTAGACGCGCAGTTAATAATCAGGCAGATGAATACCCCGGGGGGTGGGGAGGGGCCAGAACATCAGAATGTCCTGCCTTCTAGGGACAGTATGCTGCCAAAGAGACAGGCCCCCACTCACCTGCTTCAGTGCGGGGTGTGGGGCAGCAGTGGGCTCAGCTTTGGCCTGTGAGGGGGCCGTGCCCTGCTGCAGGAGCCGCTGCTCAATTTCCTGCTCCTGCTGCAGCGCCTTCACGAAGGCAGCCTTCAGCCGGCTGGTGTGCTCCACCTTGAGTGCCTTCTTCTGGTTGGTCGTCATACAGTTTTCACACATGATGGCACCACTCTTTTCCTCCCGCCAGCGGCACGTGAAGTCCGTCTTGCACTGGGCACACATGTAGGGCTCCCTGGAGAGCATGACAGCGGCCGACATCCTGCCTGCTGCAAGATGACACACAGGTAGCTCACATCCGCGGGACAGAGTGCCATAATCAAGGCCTCCAGTTCCCCTTGCCCAGTCTATATGTGAGGCACAGAGCAGTGACCTGGGCCAGACAGGCACCAGGCCTCCATCCACAATTGTGTCCCAACTTTCTGTGGGACACAGTGCCGGCCAAGGCTGAACCACTCTGGAAAATGCTGTGGCTTGGGCATCATTGGTATCAACCCTTCGGTAGTCACTGATGCCAGTTTGGCTCCTTGCTTCCTGTCCCACCAGCAATGCAAAAGGAGGCTACACAGGAGGCGGGGACCACACCAGACCCCATCTCCCTGAGAGGGGGGCCCCTCGCTACTGGATGAGTTAACACAGACAACCCAGTGACCACCTTGATTCACTCTTCTGATGGGGCACCCTCACCCCATGTCCTCAGCATGAAACTGAGGCTGAGAGACCAAGTGGCCTGTGGATCATGTGACCAGGCAGTGGCAAGGCACGACTTACTCCCTGCGGCCCAGGCCCCAGGCTGTCCCCACTGCCCAAGGTGAGCAATATGCCTTGGTCCCAAAGTCTGGGGGACAGAACTTGGTGTCTCCTCATCAGCCATGAAGCACAACCTTCAAGGGTTGTGGGGGGGTGGGGAGGGCGCGTCCAAAAGCCTCTGTGCATTTTGTTGTCATCTTTTACTTAGGGACTGTAACTGATCTCAGTCATTACAGACTGTAGCACAGGACTGGAGGACCGCAGGGGTGGAAGTTAAGACCCTCCACCTTCCCTCTCCCACCTGGCCTAGACTGCTGAAGGTTCCCTCATCCCACAGGGAGGACAGGATGTTATCTGTCTAAGCCACTTGTGGCCAGAGTCTCTCAGGTCCCTAGCTCTAGGCCCTTGTCTATAGATCATTTAGACCACACGTTCTGGTGATAATAGCGTGTTTCCTTGTACACATCCAACCACAAAGGAGGACATAGTACCTGCTTCCCAGGCAGCCTTGGCCAGTGTCACCAGCTTTAGAGCCCAGACACAGCACAAGCTGAGCTAAGCTGTCCAATCTGGGAACTTCTGGAAGGTGTCAAGAGACACGTTCCAGCAGGGCTCAGAGCCTCCTCCCACAGTTTGGTCCTGTTTTTGCCAACATATGGGTCCTGACTTGGGTCTCCCACCCATACTTCCTATAGTAGTCTCTCGGCAGCTCTTCTGCCAACATCACCTTGTCACAAAGGAGACACAAAGGGATCCAGACACAAACCAAGCTATGACTAAGACCTCACCTCCCCCATAGCACACCCCTTAGTCCCTCTTGCAGCCTGAGAGGTGGAGGCCATGGTTACCTGTCTTGCAGAGGATGACACCAAGTCTCTCAGGGGCTGCTGCACAGTTAGTCCTCAGTATCACCCTGTGGTCTGGGAGTCTTACCAAGGTCACTTGGGGGTGGGGGGCAGTTTCAAGAAAATTCATTGTAGCTATTGGCTACTCACCACCTCACCACTCTGGAGCTACCACTGAGTCCAGGGGAGCTCTGCCTCTTGGTGGCCTCAGGTACAAATTACACAGGGGAGCCCACGTATGTACCACTGAGTGAATGAGGGGTGCCCCCTACCGATACCCTGACACTGGAAAGGCATGGGGGGCAGGCAGAGCTCTTCTCCCAGCCATGCCCTTCCCCCTCACCCCTCTCATCCTGAATTATAGGTGGGTAAAAGGTGCTTTCCTTTCCTCTGTACATCCCATCACCACTGCTCTGTGATCTGTGCCAGGAGTCTAAAGCTTGTCAGGCCCCTTCCTTGGCCTGGGCCAGTCCTGGTTCTGCCTCCCCTGGGCTCTGTGTATCTGATATAATCACCAGGGAAATGGTTCAGGTTCACTGCCCACACGTTACTACCAACTCAATCTTAGGGCAGAAAGGTCCTCAGTCTCTGTTTGGGGAGCAGGGGCTCCCTGGGGGCCAACTCAGCTGCCCCCTGGGGGCCAACTCAGCTGCCCATTTGGCTGTCTATAATGCTATTTTTAATCATTACTCTGCAGATGTCCCTTTATTCCTAAAATCTCCTAGAACACAGGCCACTTTTCATAATGCTGCCTTCAAAGAGGGTGATAAAGTGAACCTAACCTAGGCAGAGGAGTCATACTCTCTTGGGAGGCTTAGAGCATTTGAGACTGGAAAGTTCTAGCCATGTGTGACTATACTATTATGCCCACCCAAGAGCCTTTCCTGGAGGCCAAGCCGGACCTAGCCTCCCAAAGATGTCCACATTCACTGAACACCACCACTGAGCTATTGCTGCCCACCACCTGGAGCAGGAACCTCTTCTGGCCTGGCTCTCAGAAGCCCCAGTAGGAGGAAAACAGTGTGTAAACTTCACAGCAGAACTAATGACCAGATGCTGTGTACAGTGCCCACCCAGCAAAGTCCCAGGTACAGAGTAGGCACTAGATTGCTGAACACTGAAAAGAACCCATGGACAGAAGCTTTGGTGGCAAGAGATGAGAATGGCCCAAGCTGGCCTGCTCACCTTGAGTCTCCAGTAAGTTCTGTACCACCTCCTCCAGGCCGACCAGGTAGATGAACTCATTGTTGGCAGCACTAGGCAGGAAATTCATCTCTGGGGCAGGGGGCTTGGGAGGGGGAATCTCAAGCAGCGTCTTTTCCAATTGTTTGCGCAGTGCAAGCTTGGCAGCTGCCTGTCGGCTAGCTGGAGACTCAGCAGAGGTGACCGTGGAGGCCACACTGGTAGGGGTGGAGTTAGCCTGAGCAGAGGTGGCTGTAGTTCCCTTCAGCGATGCTGGGGTGGGCTTTAGGAAAACAAAGACAGGATTAGGTTACTAGGTGTGCCCACCCCAAAAGCAGACTCCACCAGTGCACCCACAGCCCGATATCCCAGTTAGCTCTGTTAACAAACAAGTCCTTACAGGGGTGAATCCAAATTGTCTGACCTAGAAATCAGGGGGCAGCAGGGAAGGCTGTGTGGCATAAATCAGACAACCAGTCCCTTCCTCTAGGATGAACACTCACTGTGGTTCAGGAGATGCCCAATAAACCACACATGTTTACATCTACAGTTTGCTGTGCTCTGCCATATGAAGAGACCATGAAAGCCATCACCATGTCCTGGTGATCACCACCCTAGTCTTCTGAGGCCCACTCTGCCACCTTCTCGCAGGGTGTGATGGCTCACTGTAGTATGGCTGCCTGGTCCCTAGGAGCACCTCTGTATGTGCTAACCTGAGATGCTAATGTTGGAGTCAATCCCAAGTCCTCACTGCAGGCAAGTAGCTCCTGGGATAACCACCGACCCCTCTCCCAATCCTGCCTGCTGCTGGTACATTCCCATCCCGTCTGGATCCTAAGGCCAGATTTTCAACTGTCCCCACCACCCCCAAAACTGTTAAGAGCTGACCATGGCAGTACCCTTAGCTTTTGGGGGTTGAGGACTCCTGTGGTTTAGGAGATGCTGAATCCTGAAGAAAGCCATGCATAGAAAAGCACGTATCTCAAAGCTTGCACACATGTCTCAGGGCATCTGGGATGCCTTCTCAGGACACCTACTCCCTCAGCAAAGGAGACCTAGCCTGGACCTTCCCCAAGTCTGACCAGCCAGTTTTACCTCCTCCAACCCCTAGCAGCCTCCCCCAGCCCCACTAGGAGTGGATTATCCTGGCTCCACCACTGCCTGCTGCGTGTCCACTCTCACGGCATACTGAGAACTGCAGGGACTAGATAAAGTTTTGCGGGTGGATGAAACTGCCTGCCTAGGTCAGTCCAGGACACCCACGCATATGGAGGCAGGGCTGGCTGTTGTTTCCACACTCAGACTCAACCTTAAAGGAGGGAGGGACGCCGCCCAGAGCCCTGCTGGCCTTGCTATTTTCTGAGGAAGGCGGGCAAGAACAAACTGCGCCAAAGAAGGAAGAAAGAGTGAACACATCTGTCAGCAAAAGCCCCTACGGACCCAGTAATTTTATCTGTCAGCTGAGGCTCCTGCTTCCAGCCTGCCCGCCCCTTGGTCCTGTTCTTCCCATCTGCTTCAGGGGTGGGGTGGGGTGGTGGTGAGAGGAGTGGGTGGGAACAGACCCTCCCCCATCTCAGAGGCTCTGTACAGAGGTGAATGGACGTGTGGATAAGAATAGACATGTCTGGTGCGTGAGGACCTTTGCAGATGCACCCTCCTCTAGAGCCTATGCTGGGAGGAGGGTAGCTCAGGCTGTGGTAACCCTTCTCGGCACTATCTCCAAATCCATCATCTACCTTACCTGGGCCACCTCTATGCCCCACAAACCTGCCATCTCCCACATGCTGCCGCCTCTGACATGGAGCCAGTGAGCAGATGCCACCTTTAACTTAGGTCTGTACCCTTAGCAGCAGCTCCCCTGTGTAGATCTGCCCATGAAACTCAGCCCAGCACCTTCACACCCCTACTGTCCCAAGGAACTCACATCCAAGCTCAGGAAGCAGAAAGGTCATGCCACATCATCCTGGGAGTCAGAAATGGGGGCACACACCCCTCCCTGGTATGGCATGGCCCCTCACCTGTGGGATGTTGACGAGCAGACTGGTGTTGGGGACGTTGGCAACACGGATGAGGCCCTGCTGGATGATTCTCTGTCCCTGAATTTGCACACTAGGCACAGATGCCCGAGGGGCCAGGAGAAGAGGTGGTGGCCCAGTGCTGGAATGTTGTCTGATATTGTGGATTTGCTGCAGGAGTGAGGTGAGGTAGAGGGGATAAGAAATCTGAGTGAGATCAACAATGGAGGGAGGCCTCAAGAACCAAGAAAGGGTCCTTATCACAAAGCAGTTGGCTGCTGGGACTCCCAGCGCACACTGCTCTGCTTACCTGAGCCCCCCTGACAAGCGGGGGCATGACGACCTGTGAACTCGCTTGCGGCCCCAGCTTCGATGACGCCTGCTGCCCACCACGAACCAGGGGTGGAGGGATAACACTGCCAGGCATTCGAGTTGAAGAGGTCTGCCAATGACACCAATGCCCAGATTTATATGACTTTTTTCTTCCTTTTTGAAAGGTGGTTTGTTACTTTTGTAAAAGCATATACTAGATTTTTTTTTAAAAAGCAGCAGATAAATTTTTAAAAATTAGCTAAGATACCTATTCATTCTAAACACAGAAAAACAAGGAGTACAAACTCCAACCAAAGCAGTGTAAAACTGGGCTCACTCATAATTGAGTCTCACCAAGTTGGTACAACACCAGGTGATACTGGCCCTGCCCATAGTAGGAGAGCAGCTAGGCCAGCATCAAATGTCATCCGTGGGTGTGGGGGTGGGGCTTAGGCCTGTTTCGGGGAAGGGAGTACACAACCTTAGCCCTATGGCTGGAGCTATAGCCTCTGCCCCTCACCTTGAGGGTGTCCTGTGGGCAGACGAGCTGCGAGAAGCCTCTGCCAGGTCTAGGCTACTCAGGCCCAAAGGACATCCTGGATCACCCACCATCATTAATGTCAACATGAAGGAAGCCCAAACTCTCGAGTACTTGTTTCAGTTTGCTAAGAGTGTTCAATGGAGAGGCTTTTCCATTGTCAGCCATGATTTCCGTCTGTGATATCAATAGCGTTCTAGTTTGGACATTGTGGTTCAGGAAATGCACACATGCTATTTCAACTCCAGGATGTCAGCAGGAAGTTTTCGCTCTATCCTACTCTGAAGGAACTGGTAGCCTTTCACAGGACATGGATCAGCACTGCTCAGGAGCCCAACGGGCCTGTTCCTGAATGCAAATAGCAGCAATGCCAGGCAGACACCTGCCAATGCACAGAGGGGACACTGACCTGAAGTGAGGGCTTGCCAGCAGGAATGTTCTGTGTGCCCCGCACGAGCGGGGGAGGGGTGGTCACAGTGTTCCCTGCAGAGCCTGTGGGCTGTAAGGAGAGCAGGACACAAGAGAGGTGAGAGGACTGTGGGGGTCCCCCACCCCCATGGAGGCACCAATATGTAATTCTAATAAGAGACAGCTAACCAGAGTTGGCACATTCTACATGGGCCAAGGAGAGACTTTTCAGCAGATCCCCCTACCTGGATTCTCAACATGAGAAAGGGGTTGTTCTGCGAACTGACATAGGGCCCAGGCACCCACTCTGCTCTCCAGGGAATAGAATGTCTGGTGGTGGTGGCGGTGGTAGTGGCAGCAGTGGCTGATGCAAGACCCAGGGCCTAGATAGGTTCATCTCCTTAGTGATGTGCCCACTATGTCTGGGCACATTTTTTTTGGGGTGGGTGGGGGGAGACAGAATCTCACTAATTTGCCCTGGATAGAGTGCTGTGGTATCATAGCTCACAACAACCTCAAACTCTTGGGCTTGAGTGATCCTCTTGTGTCACAGCTTCCTAAGTAGCTGGGACTACAGGCATGTGCCACCAGACCCAGCTAGTTTTTTCTATTTTAAGTAGAGATAGGGTCTTGTTCTTGCTCAAGCTGGTCTAAACTCCTGAGCTCTAGAGATCTGCCCGCCTCAGCCTCCCAGAGTGCGGGGATTATAGGCGTGAGCCACCGTGCTCAGCCTCTGTGAACTACAAGTCAAAGAAGCAGAAAAAATTAATATGCAGGCTCTGTCCAACCCACTTGCTAACTGGGTACAGGTAAAGCTTCAAAAACAAACCTCTGAGCCAGAATGGGAAGCACCTCCTGTCTCTTCTTGAGCAACTATCAGTTCTTGCTGCCCAGGCTGCACTTCCTGGTTCACTAAGGTAGTGAAGAAAGTACTTGGAAGGTAACTTCATCCCTACCCAAGAATCTTCCCCGAACGGGGCACTAGAAAAGCCTCTCAAAATAAACTTTAACTGAACTCACACATTAAATCATATTTAGTCTAAACTCCCTGGAGGAAAGCCTTTCTCCCTTCTCAACTTTCTGGCCCCTATCACCAAGGAGAGAGGTCAAGGTAAGGGCAGTGGCTAATTGCTTCTGGTTCCTAAGAGCTTCTGAGGACCCTCGAGGGAAGCCGGGGACACAAGCACTCACCTTCTGGGTGGTGGCTTCTTTTTGTATTTGACTCTGCCGCAACTTTTTCAACAAAACGAGTTTTGCTTCTTCTAATCTTAACTCTTCTTTCAGTTGCTTGATCATCCTTTCTCGTTCTTCAGGACTACTTTTCTACAAGGGTGAAAGAACCAGGATTGAGGGGGAGGGATCTTGGCAAGGAACAAAAACCCCTACCATCACCAGCTCCACTCTAAGGCACTGCTGCTGGGCTCACCATGAGTGCCTCGGTGCTGGTCTCCTTCAAGGCTGCTGTGGTCAGTCCATTCACCTGAGGACTGGAAGGCTGTTCATTGTCAGAGAGTACAATCACATCAGGTGATGGGGGTCTTCTCTCGGACTTCATGTCACTATGGGGTGGAGAAAGAAGTCATTACAGAGCACCCTGACTGTTGGGATAGGGTGTCCACACCTCATAGGCACATGGCAGGAATAAGGGGGGAACACCACAGCTGCTCCCTCTCTGGCCGCTCTGCCTGGCTGGCTATCCTTGGGTGTCCTTCCTGCCCCACCTGCTGGCTCCAGGCTGCCTCTTCTCACACTTCACCAGGCACCCAAACCTGCCAACTTATGGCTGGGCCCTTCAACAGCAAGGACTCCTTAGTGTTTGCCTATGTGTCCCCAAGGCTGAGGGCATGTGTGTCCCTGAATTTTACAGGGTCGTTCTGTAATACATGGCAGTTCTTTTCTCTACCCCACAGTACTGAATTTTACGGGATGTGTATGATTCACAAACCAGCAGCTTGTTGCCTGTCCATTCTGGAAACCACTGAACAGAGACCCCAGCCTCTACACGAACCAGCTTTTCTGTTCAACTCTGGCATACCGACAGCCCTCATGCCTGGCAGCCCACCTGCCCCCAGATGACCAAGGGACATATCCATGGGTTGTTTGTTGTCCTGCTCTCAAGGCAGTCCCAGGCTGTCTGCTGGATCATCCTTCCTGGGCTACATGTGGCACATTCACATGTTTTGAAACCAATCAGGTAGGATATATTTTCTCTCAAAGACCTGGGACTCTCTACCCATCTGATCTACTCAGCAATTGGTTACTGGCCAGCTGACCCCCCGCCCACATGCTAATGATGTAGGGACTGCTCTGGTCACACATGCCAGCATCAATCTGCCTATTACCTCCCTGCACAACCCAGAAGTCCCAGCTCAAACTGCATCATGAAACTCTCATCATTCTAACCCACATCCTCTTTTCTTTCTAATGAATTTGCTCCTCATTCACTAAAATGGTCTATCTGGAGAGTTTACTTCTGCCTGTGAACTTGACCTCCTCACTTTACTATCAGCCCACAGCATCTCACTACAACCCAGGGGTGACTTTTGTTATTTGTGTGTGCTTTTGTTTTTTGTCAAAATATAGTCACAACGGGGTGGCCCCTGTGGCTCATTGAATAGGGCGCCGGCCCAATATATGGAAGGTGGCGGGTTCAAATCCAGCCTCGGCCGAACTGCAAACCAGAAAAATAGCTGGGCGTTGTGGCAGGCGCCTGTAGTCCCAGCTACTTGGGAGGCTGGGGTAAGAGAATCGCCTAAGCCCAGGAGTTGGAGGTTGCTGTGAGCTGTGTGACACCACGGTACTCTACTAAGAGTGATAAGGTGAGACTTTGTCTCTACAAAAAAAAAAAAAAAAGTATGGTCACAAATGTCTAAGCACGTGACTGTGTCATTAATTAGAACCTAGTAACACTATCCATTCTGTGCTAACTTTAGGCCGGGCTCCGAGCTGACAGTTCACTGCATATTATGTCATTTAACTCAGGTAGGAGCATGACATCTGATTCTCCCCTTCTTATGAACAATCCTCCAGAATGGATATACACATCTAATACTACTGACACCACAGGGCTGAACACTGGCTGTGGCATCACTGACTTGATCTGAGTACCAAGCAGCTCCATTTGCTGATGGTGCAACGCAAACTTTTGAAGATCTGGCCTCAGTACTTGTGTCTAAGGAATCTGATCCTTTTTCATCAGGAAGAAAACCAGCCAAGGACAGAACACATCCACTAGGTGGCACTGTGATACCAAGGACAAACTCAGATGACGTTTACCTAGGAGTTACATTTAACTAGGAGTTATGACTCAAAAGTTGTCCCCATTCTTTCCAGTAGACCCCAGCAGTGTTAATAACACAGAGTTACTAGGATGAAGAGCTTGACTATGCTTTGACAGCCCATGGGCCCTCCATCTCCATGCCCAAGGTGCTGTTTGGGGGTTGGGGGATAGACACAGAGGACTAGAGGCTAAGGCTATCAATTCTCCCAAGGACTCAGCAGATACAGACTCTGGAACTGCTTTCCTCACTCTCCCCTGGTCCCTCCTAATTATACTGGCCAGAGTGGGTTCCTAGCCCTGATTTGACTTAACTACGCAGCTGCCTCTCAACACAAACCTGGGGAGTGAACAAAAAGGTGCCCACTTCACAGTACACAGTCCCCTCACGTGGGAGTTTCACTAGCCTGTATTCTGAAGTCCAGAAATGCATTGTTTGTAAAATGTGGAACACCTCACTTGTGCCACACCAAACTGCCAGTGTATTATGTCTCTCCTTGCTATAGGCCTCACTTTGTCCAAGATTGACTTTCAAGGTGACCTTGGGGCTTTAATTCCAGGCTCTCTGGATATGCACAGACACTGAGTACCCTGAGGTCCAGCACAGAGCTGTAGCTGTTAAGTGTCTGCGCAGGTGGGCTCCCAGGTGAACTGAAGAGCAGCAGCCCAAGTAGCGCACTGTATAAAGTTACAGTCCAACAAACATACTTCCTGGTAAGCAGAGGCTGAACCGACAGCCAATCTACAGGGACCTGTCACTTTTTAACATGTTATTGAGGGTGTATGCTTCTTCTAGAGTAGAGATATCTAATGAAACTCAAATTTGCCTAAGGATAGAGGACAGGGCTATGGTCCTGGACTATCCACCAACTAAAGTTTCCCAAGAGGGCCACTCTGACCACAGTGCTCCCTGGCCCTATCTTGGCCTGAATCTAATCAATAACTCATCTAAGAGATGATGTCACTACCCATCAATGATCACTCAGCATCCCAGCAGCCAGCAGGGAGTGAACTTCCTGTATGCTAATCAGGCCACCAAAAAGTCATGTGACAAAGGCATTTCCCTCTTTGGTCATGTGACCTTTAACTGTGCCTTCCAACGTGAAAACCATGGCAACAGCCAGTTCTAACCGGTTTGTGACACGCAGCCTTCATTTTGAGAAGGGAGGTAAGGGTTCAGGTGCTGTCAGAAAATGGAGGCACCAGTCTCACCCTGGGGCCGCAGAGCTGCAGGCACTTCCTGTGTGCCGCCAGCTCACAGGGGACTGCTGTGTGTCACAGGCACCACAGTCACCTCTTACAAACACAGACAGGGCCACTAGCCCTTCTAAGTCTCCAAAATGAAAAACTTTAAAGGAGAGAGGGCTTCGAGTCTCTCAGTATTTTTCTAGAGACTTCTTTTAACTCAGGAAAAAGAAGATATATCTCAAAATAATCATTATTCTAAAACAAAAAAATTTTAATTATAAAAACTGTAAAGTGAAGGAGAACAAGAAATCTAGCCTAATGTGCTGGGGTGGATAGTGTCATGGCCAAGGACCACCGCGCCTGCCCTGGCTAGGTGCACTGTGTTGTTTACTCCACGGTGGCCACCCTGGGCACCAAGTTTATTTGGAAGCTATGTGGTATTTCAGAGCAAAGCCCATGAGCTTATCCTGCCCATTTAAGAACTCTTAAAGTAAAATACAGTTATAGTTATCAAAAATGATTTTAAGTGACCTATAAAAACTTCCCTGGAAGCAGGCTAGGCTTGTTATCAAGGAAAGAGCCTCACTGCCTCCATCCCAGTGCAGCACAGAAATTGTTACCTGCCAGGAATTCCATAGAGTTTCCTGGAGGGAAGGCCAGGATTTTAAACTTAAATCATGACACAATCCCATCTCCACTGCACAAAGTTACTGCTCTCAGCTCGCCACCAATGGCTAGTACATGGTTAATATTTAGTGTCCCTTCACAGTCCATGCCAGGAAGGAATCTCACTGAAGGAATGCAGAGCTGTCCTTGGCAGCTCTGATCTTTGCAGTTCTCTAAACGGGCTTGCCTTCTGTTCAAGGGAAGGCATACTTCATCCTTCCCTCATTCATTCATCCATCCATCACACATCTGCTGAAAGACGATCTAAATCTAAGAAGCAGGTGCTGCACCAGGAGGTGGGAAGAAATACCTAGATAAAAGGTAATTCTGTCCTTAGGGCTCACAGTCCACTAGGATGCTCAAACAAAAACAAGAGAAGAGTAAGTCTGAGTGAGGCCCAGGTGGAGAGTATCTAGGTGTGAATGGTGCTAGCCTCTTTATTGTCTGCCCAACAGGCTTCAACCCACTTAGTGTAGGCAGTTTCTCCAGAGCTCATATAAATGCAGGTCTCCTTGCCCTCAGCCTGCTTGATCCAAGTTTGCATTTTAACAAGATCCCCTGAGATTTCTCATATACTAAGGAAGTTAGGGATGACCATGAACTGTGTGGCCCAACGAGGTCTAGGTCCTACTCTAGGCCAACTCAGCGGAACAGGCTGGGACTAGCATTCTCTAGCCACAACCACTTCCTGCTAGAACCTTTCCTTTATGCCATTTTCAGACCTGGCAGGGATGTGGAAGAAAAGGTGGCTGCTGTCTGTGTTTAAAGGTGGATGCCCCCCCACACACAAATCAAGCTATTAATACCCTACGATCAGCCCAACTCTCACCCAGCATTATCACCTTGGCATCCCTGTACTGCAGGCTCCTGCCAACCAAGCCCCCCAGGGCTGGGTCCTCAGACACCATCTGCCATAACTCCTTACATGCTATCCCCTTTATGAAACATCCCTACATACCCTCATCCTCCCAAGTCCTCTTTGGGAGCTCCAACATATCCTTCAAGATGCACCTCAAACTATTTTTGTCCTCAGAAGGGTCCCTGGCTGGTCCTGTCCTCCATGACCCTGCCCTGGAGTGTAATCAATGCTTCCCCAGTGTGCTCTCACCCTTGCAGTGCATATCTGGGGAAGCCACCACAGCCCACCTCAGAAAGCCCTCTTAGCCCTGCCCCATGTAGGTGGGAAACTCATGACAAAAATCTAGGAATTCCACTCATGGGCAGTGCAAGCCTGAACAAAGCACCTGAACCCAGCTCCTCAGGAAGTGATGCCCTGTGGGTCTCTGTGCTTTGGAGCCTTAGCTTAGTGACCAGCTCAACTGCCCTTGGCTCAGCAAACCTATACAAGTGCCTCTGCTTCCTTGCACAGCACCTTCATGGTGGTCCCAGAGGGATCAGTCCTCCCTCCCTCAGCTTCCCAGAATGACATGTAATCAATCACCTGTGTGACAGGCAAGTTCCCCACCCCAAGCTGGGCCCAGCACGCCCCTTCAGGTGAGTGTGGCACAGGCCCAGAAACCAGGGACCCACAGCCCGGCTCCATGGGCAGCCTTAGACCCCAGTGCAGGCCAGGCTGATGCCAGGGTGACCAGATGAGCAAAGGACAAGGGAAAATCTGAAGAATCCACCCTTGGGCTAACATCACAGCCCAGAAAAGGGGTGAGCCTCTCTAATATCTCCAGAGCCAGAGAAGCAAGAATCTCCTCCTACATGGCTAGGAGAAGGGAGAATCCACAGGACCTCTTGCCAGAGCTGGTATGCTGCTCACTGAGCTCCAACTTGCAAGACACCATGCTTTATGCCTGCATACTTGCGTGGCTGTAGATCCCTGGCCACATCTTGCCTAGCCTTGGACGTGAAGTGGTTCCAGGCAACTTGGGCTGTGGAGAGAGCTCCCCAAGTGAGTCAGAAGGCATCAAAGTTTCACTTGGTTCTGCCTCTTGCAAGTGACACTTCCCTCCCCATGCCTCCTTATAAGGAAGGGGATAAGAATCCCTTCACTGTCCACCTCTCAGGGCTGCTTGGTAAAGTTATTAGCTCAGTGCTAAAAAGGCTCAGACATCTCAGATGGCCGTTGAGGAGGTGCCATCCTGGCTTAGCACATGGTGGAGCAGACAGCCCTGCTGACCGATATACACTCAGTTGAAGGCCATGTAATGCCAACCTTCAGCCTTCAGTAGTGAAGAAGCTGCTCACTGTGCGCACTGACAATCACTCAGGAGCCATTCTACAGCCCAGAGGATGGAGAGGTAAGTTTGTTCAATAGCCTGAGTCCCTGCAACCATGTCCCATTCCCACCTTGGAGGTGACAGAGCTGTCTATGTGGAACCATCCTAAGGTCACCATCTGGCTGGGTCCTAGGCCCCAGGCAAGCCTCTACACAGCCCTAAAATCTCAGACAGTGGCATAGACTCCCAAAGCCCTGATGGAGGCTGTGACAAAACACAGCCTTGAAGACGCTACCGGGGCCTCCCACACTGGGAAGATAAAGACAGTGAAGAGGCTGTGCTGCCTTGGCCTTGTAGCTCAGACACAGTATCTACTAAACCTCTGCAAGAAGAAAAACATCTGCCTGATCTCACACCTTTCTGAGGAGATAATAAATAGGTTACTGAGGGTAATGTCTGAATATTCATAAATCCCTCGAGGGTAGGACCAGTCTGCTCAGGACCTGGCAAGGTTGCCATGGACCTAGGGTGGGAGCTGTGAGCTCAGGAGGAATCTAGCTCCTGTGGACTGGCTGATAACCTCGCACTGGCGGGCAGCTCCTTTCCACAGGCACACAGATGCTGTGCTGCTAGAGGAAACACATATACACTTTAAGAGATTTCTGAATTCTGTGTCACTATGTGTCTTAATAAAGCAACTGACCCTGGAAGTCCAATCCCTATCCTGTGAGTCCAAGCACTTTAGTGGATATTAACAAGGGGCTGGAATACTCATGAACGACAGACCCTGGTACACCAGGCTAGACCCTGACGAGGCCCGTCAGTCAATCTCGGCCCGTCAGTCAATCTCCACAGATCCTTGTGGATGCTGGGAGGCTTTGGCTGGGGGCAGTGTGCCGATTCATTCACTGGCCCCTACAGTCCTCTCTTCCAAACCTGGGCTGATTTTGTGGCTTGATCTTTGAACTACAGAACACAGTTTACGCTGTAAACTTTTAGGCCAGGTCACAGAACCCAGCGGCTTGCTCTAATGGAAGTCAGGCTGCCTCAGACCACCACAATGTAAAATACTCATGCTAGATGAGGGGAAGAGACAGATACAAGAGATTGGCCCAGCTAGTCCAGCTGTTCTTTGCATCACATGAGTGATGAACCTACTGCAGACACTCTGCCCAGCTGACATGGACTGCTAGGACCAAAGAGCCCAAGAAGCAATGCACAGTTGGGTGGGACCAGACAACCAACAGAATACGCAAACAATAAAACATCAATACATTGTTTCTTTAAACCACTAAGCTAATGGAGGCTATGGCCCAGCTTGACCTCTGGGGAGCTAGCCTATACTGCTATAACTCCACTTCCTCCCTCAGACTGTCCCCAACAAAAAGCTTGGGGCCTACTCTAGACACTAGCCTGGGACAAAACAGGGAGAGAGAAGGTGGGAAAGAAAAGGTTTACCTGCAGTGCCTATGGCTCAGTGAGTAGGGCACCGGCCCCATATGCCGGAGGTGGTGGGTTCAAACCCAGCCCCGGCTAAAAACCTCAGGGAAAAAAAAAAAAAAGGAATCTACAGTTCCTTGCAGAGAGCTTAGAGTTTGTTTGGCTCGGCGCCTGTGGCTCAACGGGCTAAGGCGCCAGCCACGTACACCTGAGCTGGTGGGTTCGAATCCAGCCCTGGCCCGCCAAACAACAATAACGGCTGCAACCAAAAAATGGCCAGGCGTTGTGGTGGGCACCTGTAGTCCCAGCTACTTGGGAAGTGGAGGCAGGAGACTCGCTTGAGCCCAGGAATTGGAGGTTGCTGTGAGCTGTGATATCACAGCACTCTAT